>DWNE01005278.1:0-14170 GCA_018249875.1 Cecropterus toxeus | reverse complement strand
GTCGAAAAACGTTCGGTTATATATGTCACATTACATTTTTTTTAAACGCGGGTGAAACCGCGGGTTCAGCTAGTTTTGAAAATATGTTTAAAAACTTAGATGTGCTCTCTGAAATACGAACCATGGACCGTGACCACTGACCAGGCTCCTCTGTTAATATTTCTAGCTCGTGACTTTGAAAGATCGATATTATTTTGAACAGGTAATATGTATGAAACGATAGTTAACGACAGGGAATAAATATACGGCAAATAAATAAAGTTCTATTTACAAATATTTAAAAAAATACGGATTTTTTTTGTAGTTGTCAAATATCTGTTAAATTATAGATTTCTTAATAATCTGTTATACATTTTACTATAAGAAAGACATTCATTTAACACAAGCTTATATAAACACAGATTTTCCATAAATACAGTTTTTTAGTATCAAAGTTAAGCTATCATAAACAAATTAATGTACCGCATAGTGCATACTGCATAGACGCTTTTTACACTCATAGCCCCACACTAGGATTTTCTCCTGTTTCGTGGGTGCCTTGGACACACAAAGACAAAAACACAAACACCTAGACCCAGACAGAAATCTAAACTCATCATTCATAATTCTGTCTGGCCGGGAATCGAACCCGAGACCCACTGCGCGTCAGACCGGTATGGGGACCGCTCGGCCACGCGGGTCGTCGAGGGTACCTACTATCATAGAGCATGGCGACGCATGCTGTTGCCGTCGCCACGCCAACAGTCGGTTTCACGCGCCGCTATGGATGTTTCACATCAAAATATATTTTTCTTTTAGGTGACGGTTTTATCACCATAACTAGGGACCATCATTGCGCTATGTAGAGGACTCCGGGATCCTCCGAGAAATCTGAGAGAGCGTTGTTGGACTTAATGTCATTCGTACCGGGATCGCTGACCAAGCAACCTTGAATTAATTCAATTAAGCCCTTTTTTGCCCTATTACGACAGGCAGTCAAAATCGTAGCTCAAATCTGAAATCTGAATCATACCACGCTGAACTATTTAGTCAATAGGTTCAGTACCGACATATTGTAATTGTTCGTTACTCTAATTGCTGTCCGACTTCGCACCAACACGTTAACTAGAATTTCTTAAACATAGTCATTATACGCTGTAGACATAACCAACGCAGCCCAAAACAATGAGTACATTGTTGTAGTACATTGACTACATTACGTAACATAGGTTAGACACTTGTAGCATCTAAATTAGTATAAAAAGTAATTTACCATTTTAGTAGTCGTATCTATTATAATTAAACTCACTAACAGATCCTGAACCAGGCCGAGAGTTAGTATGTAGTTCACTTGGGCTGTCAATCTCACTGTATTTCGGTTTGCGTCGCCACATCGCCGGTAGTGCGCCCGAATTAAAGGGTTTCGGGCGGCACCGAATGTCAAGAGTATGACACCCAAGTTTGGCAATGCTCGATCACGTGATCTAAGGCAGTGAGATATATTTATAAATAACTATAGTACATAAGATCAAAAGGCAAAAAAACAACAACAAAAAATATTCATTATGAAACGAAAAAACCAGATTGCTTAAACGGAAAGTAGCATTCGGGTATTTCGTTTTTACGTTTTTACCTTATTTACGACGTCCCAGGTAAGATGCTCCCGAGGAGTGTGTAGGTACAGCCTTCACAACATACGTAGTTCTCAATTTTAATAGAATATATTTTATTTTTTATTTAGATATTTTGAAACCAATTTTATCTACTATACTACTATACTACTATACTTACCTACATATATATGTACTTTATCGGTGCCTACTACGAAATAACATATACTTATTGTTCGAACCAATTTCCGTTTAAAGTTTTTCTTCACATCTACAACATATGTTTTATCCCGATTTTTAACTTTCTAAGTTTAAAAGTTAGGGGGCGGGGGCACATTTTATCACTTTGAAAGGGCTTATCTCTCAAACAATCGACTTTAAGAAAAAATGGTTTTACAAACCTCAATGCCATTTTTAAAGACCTTTGTATAGACACCACACGTGTAGGTAACATGAAAAATTTTTTTTTTGCTTCAGTTACATGTATGGGGAGCCCCCCTTAAATTTAATATATTTTTTTTATTTTTGTATATAATTCGGAAAGCGGTATACAGAATACACTTACTTACCAAGTTTCAACTCCATAGTCTTAATAGTTTCCGAATAAAGTGGTTGTGACATACGGACAGACGGACACATGGACGAATTTGCCATTTGGCTGAGGAGCCCTAAAAAGTAGAAGGTTTGAGCTTTTACCTCAACTGAAGGATTTTTTCCTTGGGCGGCATTAGTCCGAGAGCCCGCAGCGCGCGGCCGGCAAGCGCCTGCTCCGCCAGCCCGGCGTCGTACTCGTGGTCGCGGCCGCTCGGACCATACCAGAAGTCCCACGCGCCATTGTAGTTCGTTCCTAGAACGATAGAGTGATGCATTTTATAAAATTTATTTAGCAAATTAGCATGCAGTCCTGATGGTAAGTGGTCACTGTCGCCCATGGATATCTGTTGACAACTTTATAGAACAGGTATTCTAGCTGGAGTCGACCACACATGCGTTACTACTCCCGAGGACTGAAATGTTCGCCTCATATATACGTGAGCTGGCAACAACACCCTTCAAATGAAACGCAAGAACTGCTTCACGATAGAAATAGGTGTGGCGCTGGTACGTTCCTGGTCGAACTATGCTCGTTTTGCTTCCTTTCAAACGTATAAGTCAGAAACCTGTTTGATAACGTTGCGTGAGTATTTATTTATAAAAAAGGCTCACCCTTATGAATTTTCCATTGGTCCACGGTGATGGAGGCGCTGCCAAATATATCGTCGATGTTGTGAACGAGAGTGGTCCTGTTCGATTGGAGGTCCTCCGACAGCGCCTCCCACTGGTTGATGCCGTCCAGGTCTTTTAATGTTCTGTGTAATAAAATAATCATCGCATTAGGTTCATGTAACATTGAGGCTCTTACCATAATTAGAAACAGAAGCTAACTTTATCCTGATGCTCCAACATATACTGGCGAAAATAATTATGAATGAGCAGTATGGAAAAATTTCTAACGGTCTAAAAGTCAGCGGTTTATGTTACAAAAATTCTAACGATCTAAAGACTAAATCGTTTCAATGGTTAACGATTTTTCCTTACTGACTAATATCTAAATCTAAAACTCATTTTTCTCAAAGCATTGCAATTTATTTAATATCTAAGCAAAGAGCTAAGACAACTACGTATGTGGTCAACAATCTTGAGGGCTCTGGACAGTGACAAACAATTAGAAACTTCGTGAAACTGATCGCAAAGCCCATACCATAAAATAATATAAAAATATTAAAGATTCACTTTTATAACATTGCAG
This sequence comes from Cecropterus toxeus, assembly GCA_018249875.1. Taxonomy (NCBI): domain Eukaryota; kingdom Metazoa; phylum Arthropoda; class Insecta; order Lepidoptera; family Hesperiidae; genus Cecropterus; species Cecropterus toxeus. Next base: position 10,792 of record DWNE01005278.1, on the reverse strand, counting down.
CAAACGAGTATGCAGTCCAGCTGATGGCAAGAAGTCGTCTAAGGACAGTAACCAAGTCTATATAGAAAAGACATTTTACTTGAAGTCGATTAGAGTACTAGTACATGTAAAATGCTTTCACTGACAAAAGCTAGACTGATAAAGTATTTTGTATTGATAAAATAATGATAAAGTTTACCCGGGATTTACCCCTGCAGCGCTAAGCAGCGTAGGCAGCCAGTCCACGATGTGCACCCTCTGGGTGGCCACTCTGGACTTCTTTGCCAACAGGGGACTCCACAGCACTCCTGCGCCACGCACCCCTCCCTCCCATAATGTATTCTTTACCTACATTTTTTCAAAAATAGTTGATACATAGTTATATGCATATTTTTTATCCATGTATTCCAATCCAATTGGTGAATAGGTAAAAAATGTCATTATCAAAAGCTATTTGGATAAAATCGTAAAATGCATGATCCATTCTTAGTTCACATGTTCACATAAATAATGGAATAAACCAGTGGACTACCCTTAAGCTATGGAGCCACGTAGTAGTTTTGGAAAATGACGGAGGAAAAATAAACTGTCTTCAAGAAACGTTTACGTTAACGAAAAAAACCGATTATTTACAAAACTTGACCGCAAAAAAGACGGTTTTAGAAAGATCTAAGGGCTGCAAGGATACGTCCTAGGGTAATCCGCGGGCCGGAAACAAAAAGTCGCGGGCCGCGGGTTACCAATTTCTGGAGTAGATGTCAGACTACTAACCCCTCTCAGAGGGAAGTTCGACGCAGCGTTGTCGTTAAAACCGGCAGCGGGCCCACCGTTGTCTGTACTGAACAGTATTATGCTGTTTTCCAGTAACCCTTCATCCTGTAGCGCCTCTACCACTTCGCCAACAGACTCGTCCAACTTTGTGAGAACAGCTGTAATTATAATAAGGATTTTGTAACAGGCGATGTAATTTTGTTTTATATCAGATTGAAGTGGCAAATGAAAACGCAGTCTGCCTGATGGTAAGTGCTGCTTTTCTTATACATCTATTAAAAAATTCCATATTTCTCCCTTGACATCAAAAACAACAGTCTTAAGAGTGTGGGGGGCGGGGGTACAGAGCAGACTAATCTATGTAACGAATACTCCTGCCTCTGCCGGTTGTTGCTACCGGAGCGTAAGGTTTGCCCGAGTGCACGTCCAAGTTCAGTTCGTCCACCGCAAGGAACATCGACTTGCTCTTGTTGTGCGACGAGTTCCAAGCGTAAATGGGAGGTCAATGTCCAGATTGAGGGCGGAGGGTGAACTGAAAACTACTGACCTGCGTACTTCTGCCTCTGCCGGTTGTTAATGTCAGAGAAATTGGCGACGAGGGCGTCGGGCGCACGCAGCGGCTCGTAGGGATTGCCCGAGTGCACGGCAGAGTGAGCGACCGTTAGGAACAGCGGATCGCTCTTGTTGTGGGACTTAATTATCTGTACGACATACATACGTGTAATAAGTAACTATTATGAAAACAACAAAACAAGAGCGTTAACAACGCGATGAATAGGTACCTACTTCAGGTATGTAATCTTATCTGAAATTGTAGAATTCTGAAATTATAGATTACCATAGGCGACAGATACCACTTACCATTTGCATAACAAGCCTGTACGCTACCTCAAATGTTATAAATATATTACATAATTATATATTTCTTTTTAACTTTATTTTTTATAGATCGTATAATTATAAAAAAATCGTTAACAAGAATGAATGACCTATTCTTACCTTGATTGACTCGTCAGTGTATATATCTGTGGCATAAACGCCAAACAAATCATGTGCAACTTGATACCCTGAAAAATTTAAAAAAATAACGATGAGTAATAGACAGTCACTTAGTACGTTTTACATTTACATATCAATATGTCACGAATTACTAAGAATTGAATGTACCTACATATAGTGATTTTGCACATAGGTACTACACTTGAACGTTAAATACTGAAACTGCTATTAAAATCATAGTCTACCGCATAGGCGTAGCCAGGTACGGGCTGACGTGGCCACTGCCTCCCTCTAGAAGACCCGTCGGTCACAGAAAAAAAAATGCACCTACAATTTTCAAAAAGTTGAAGTTGATGTTGTTCACCCGGCACCGCGCCACGAAAATAAAGTAGGTACACAGTCGCAGCACATTATCTTTTGTATACAGTTTACTATTTCTTTTTATTAGATTGTCGTAGCGAACGAGCTTGCAGTCCACCTGATTGGTGGTTACTGCCGCACATTCACATTTGTAAGTAACGTCATATAGAAAAGGGACTCTATCTGAAGTCGATCTTAGATGCGTTGCTACTACCGAGGCCTGAGATCGCCTCTCGGCGGTTTTCTTATATGTATATCGACATCGATATATAAGAGAACCGCCTATTCACCGCATTGTTAACGGTTGGGTTTTGTTGTTTTCATAATATTTACTTATTGCACGTATGAATGTCGCACTATATTGCTTCGTTTGTTACTGATTTTGCAATAACAATAATTGTTTTTTTTTTGCAAAATCCAATAACTGGCTAAAAGTCGAAGTCCAAGGTTTATTATTTTATCTGGAATAATAATATGTCCTACAAAATTAAATTAAAAATTAACTATTCGTATATAAGACAACGTATGTCGGGTCCGCTAGTTTTCTTTATATTTCTGAAGGAGTAAGGGAGCACACAGTCCACCTAATAGTAAATGTTTACTGACATTGACATCTGTCATCAAACCTTGATAAGATTAGAGCCCTACCTGAGGTCGCCCATAGATAGTACTAATATTAGAGTAGTGGGAACGCTTTGAATAAATATGTCTTCCTTATCGCACCCTTCAAATCTAACTATAATGATATTGCAACCTTCAAACTTTTAAACACACAGTAGGTACAACATAACAATAGATAGATCGTATAGGACGAACGTTTTACAAAAATTCTAGTTATAATACAATCTTAAATCTCACCGCGTCTGAAGTCGAAACCCCATGAACCTTTCTCCTGGGTGGTGTGGTCGTACATGTCAATTTTTCCAGTCCAGAAACCAACATGGGTGTCGAAACTGAAACCGAAGAATACGCCTATTACATAATTATCTTATTTATGTATACAAAGATCAAACTCATTAGGCTGTTTGATTAAAGGACAGTTACATCTTTATCGGAAGAGCTTATACGTTCGCCATAATTTTTTTAGAGCCTATATACTGCTGGTCTCAAACCCTCGGAACAAAATACGAAAGCCTTCGCATCCTGAGAAAGACATTGTCATCAACAATACAGTAAAATAATGAAGCGCTGTTTGGCACCAGCCCCATCTCAAGTAAAAGGACTTGAGGCCAAAGTCCACAGGTCACATGCGAATTGATAAGCTATACCTTTAGGATTTTTTAAAGTACTCTAAGGCATGTTGCTTCCTCACAATTTTTTTCTCCGCCATTAGAGCAAGCAATCACAATAATATTTTTATACTCATAGCCCCACACTCGAATGGGACAATTGACGAATACACAAACACCCAGAACTGAAGTCTAAATACATCATTCATTCTATATCTACGTATCATCAAACCCGGAACCCTATCCGTATTAAACTTGTACAGTAGGTACTCACTGCCACGTAGGTCGTCAATGCGATAAGTAATTAATTTCTGATCTGCACATAACTTTGCAAATTAGAAGTATGTAGCTTATTCAAACCCCATTATCAAATTTGGTGATGTTAACGTGGATGACGATTGAAGATTCAAAACCCGACTTACCCTCGATTCAACGCCAAGTACTCCCTCTTGTAACTACCGAGGTGCCATTTCCCGACCAAATGCGTCCTGTATCCCATTTCCTTCAAGTACTGTGGCAGTAACTTCTCATTGAGCGGTAGGCCCCGGGGCTCGGCGCCGAACAGCACCGTGTGTTGCATGCCTGAATTAGCAGGAAGAACGTTTTGTCATTGAACGCAATGTCTGTCGCGGAATACTTACACGCGTGTTTTAGAGACTTTTTTTATTAATACACATATTCACTTGCTGTTTAATTGATGTTCTTTTATGAATTTGATGAAGTAAATCAGTGTGCAATTTAGCTAATGGTAATGTTATTTCTCTTTATTAAAATACACTTTACACTTTGTTTATCCGGGGTTAATAGTTCGGGGTATTGAAAAGAAGTATACTTTAATATACACTATAAATTTCTATATTGTTTGTCTGTATACCAAACAACTGAATCTAATTTAAAGAATTGCAAATATATTCGGATCATGAGGTTATGAAATAAAATGGTTAAAATATGTTAATTATTTTATAAGTTATTACAAATTAAAATCAAAACTCACTTTTGGAATATTTCTTTACATGGCTGTAGTGCTAGTTTTTTCAAAAATTTAAGAATGTATAAACAACCTTAAAATTTATCTATGTATGTCGTCAACACACGCCCATTCTAAATAATCATCATCATCGAAAATAACTTAACAAAATTGTAAAAGTGCATATATTTATGTTACTTACTTAGTTGCAACGATTTTTAGAACTTCAAGCTAAGCATTATCCTCCTATAACTAAGAGAGGTGTGGATCGCACTTACGTCACTCCAATGCAGATTAGAGTAGGTCTCAAACATACTTAGTAACTTTATAAACTATCCTCAAATAGGTGCGAAAAGAGCTCTCTTTCAAACAAAGCTATAGGCCAGTACCCCTCTGGTGTTGCAAATATGAATCGCTTGTGGAGGCGACCGTCACTTCTTTCGATCACGAAGCCCGTTCGCCTAATCGTTACCTTTAGGTACCTTTAGATTTAGGTACCTATACGGTAATCAAACAAGAAACATTGTTTAATTATTATAACACCAAACTCAACTGCTTAAAGACAATAAAAGTAACATTAAAGTGTCCTTCTACATTTGATATCCACTCTTGCTTATACTAATATTATAAAAGTAGAGTTTGTTTGGTTGAAAGGGCTAATCTCAGGAACTACAGGTTCGATTTGAAAAAATATTTTTGTGTTGAATAGTACATTTATCGAGGAAGGCTATAGGCTATACCTATAACGCTACATTTGTTTGTTTGTTTTTTCTTATGTAATAGCGGGTGTAACCGCGGAGCACAGCTAGTTAAGGAATAAAAAAAATATCATCTTCCACCTCTTCTTCTTTTTTCACAAGCGCTATATCTATACTTCTATACTATATTATAAATAAGTAGAGTTTGTTTGGTTGAACGCGCTAATCTCAGGAACTACTGGTTCGAATTGAAAAAATATTTTTGTGTTGAATAGTAGAGTTATCGTGGATGGCTTTAGGCTATATAACATCACATTATATTTGCTTGTTTTTAAAAGATGGTTCTCTAATAAACGCGGGTGAAACTGCGTGGCACTGCTAGTTTAAAATAAAGCTTATGTCACTCCGCAAACTGAGATGATTCCAATAACGTTTCATGTTACAGGCCGTCGTACTGTTTTGGTTGTAGAGCGTGCCAAAATAAACACAAACACTCAAAAAACAAAATTTATTTACCCGTATGAATGGCATATTTGCCGGTCATAAGCGAAGCTCTAGACGGAGTGCAAATAGGGGTGACGTAGTAGTTCTGCAACATAATGCCAGAGTATGCCAGCGCGTCGATGTTGGGCGTGGGGATCTGCCCCGAACCATGGAAGCTCACGTCGTTCCATCCCTGCAAAATAGAGATGATCCACAGACTATGTGCCATAATTAAGAAAAGCACAGTAAATAAAAGAAATACTTATTTAAAGTAACAATTAACAAAGCACAAATACTCAAACAGTCAGTAGCTATATATAGTTAAACGTTGCTTGAGGTTCAATGTTCTTAAAATTCCGCTTACGTCTTAAGCATTGCTACAGCAAGTAAAACTCCAATTCTATACCTAATTATTACAGATGTCCAACCATAACTAGGTACATACTGCCTGCGTGCTACCTAAATTTCATAAAAAAACGACAATTTTTAATTGAACATCCATTTTTCTCTTTTGAAGTCGACGCTCATATACATACTCTTAGGACATACATAGATTCATCGTTGTAATATAACAAAATATTTCGAACGCCGACTTTGGGACTATGTACTACAATACAGATAACGTCTATATGTGCTGTGTTCTATGTACTGTATGTATATAAGAAAGCGATATATATTTAAATTATGTTCTTGTTTTTTTGGGTCATAGAAGTCGGTTTCTATTTATTGTTATTTATTTTTCAACATCAAAACTAACCGTAATCCTCTGCCGTTTATAACAGATAAATCGTGCATATTTACCAACACATTTCACTGATGCAATGTGCAAGCAATAAGAGATAAACAGTTGAGTAAGATTGTTTATTAAGGCAATTTATAAGTAAAACAGTTTTTATCACCGTCATGATCGATGAGCAAACCTTGAACCATTTCGTACGGCGGCCGTGAAGTGGTCACTTGACGTAAATTATTTGCAGTGATGATCTTTAGTAAGTCAAGAGTCTCACCCCATCTGTCATCTCTTAATCGGGTGAAGCCAGGCAGAAGGTTTAAAACCTTTGTGGTTTGACGCTGGAGGACCACCACTTTGGGGCTCTTTCCTGGTGACCATTTACGCTCACCGTGCCTTCAGGTGTTTGCGACGGCATGCGACCACACATGCAGTCGTCCTCCCGCGGTCGCTGTGCTGGGCAGCTCGAGTTCCCACTCTTACCACTCGCAACCTTATGAGCCTCCAAGCCTAGGGCTACGGGATACCGTAGCCCTATTCTAGTCCCGGAACTACAGAGACACAAAGAATGACACCACCACCAGATCTAGTAAGTTGCTGTGTACCTACTTGTTTGAAGGGTAAACGCTTAAGTCACTGATACGAGGAGTTCCAACTTAGTTTACAGGGATAGTAAAACGTCTGTGGACGACCCTGGACATAGGCTTTCGGGAGCATTTATAAATTGCCAGTTACAAAATATTTGTACTTAACACTACTACCGGATAGGAACACGACCTCAACTGAGAAGATCTGAAAAGGAACTCAGCGGGTTTGCCCTTATCTTTGCAGGACATTAAAGATAGCTCCAGTATCTTGCCTCTTGCTTTAGTAATCTACTACTTAACTATATTTGACTAAACTATAGGTTTATCGTTACATCATTTGTTCAATGCAACGAGAGGCTAGACACTGTGTTGTCTAGCCTCATACGAGGCTACGAGGGGAGACTCATAATAATTTATTATTAGCAGTAAGCGCAGTAAGTAGGTACGCGTATACTAGATACCTGTATTACTCACGTACTAAAAACGGTTTTTATTTGACAGTTATACTCAGCGGGTACTTGTCTAAAATAACATATGTACCAATACCTATTGTGGCTTCCTCCCGCTACTCATCAAGAGATGACGTCACCGTGTTCTGAATCGCGTTATCAGAGTTTTCTCAACATCCTGCATATATTATATAAGTTCCGAACAGAGACTGTCGGAGCGCGGCCGCTTCCCAGGCATGATCACCTAACCTGGGGTGAGATCTCCCTTTGCCAAAGTGTTGACTCCAGACAAGAATACGACCCTTCTAAACCTTATCGATGGTGGCAACCTCACTCCCTGGATGGACTGCAGCCTCACAGCAACTGCTAATCAGGTGCATCGCAGCGCATCATAACAACGCTTCCTGCACCTGATTCAGCTATACACACTTCGCTGCACCCTCACATCCCGACTCACCGTGGACAGAGGGTATCCCAAGGCCTCACTTCGTCCTCTCAGAGATGAGAGGACGAAGTGCGGCCTTGGGATCACACCATACATCAAACATAAAGAGCTAACATTTATCTTACTAAAATAATAAATGTATGAAAACATATTAAGTATATGATGAAATAATTTGTGAAGATGGATAGATCTTTGTTATTCTTTCTCTTGAATGGATTTGGAGAAAAATTGTCGTAAGTAAAGATAGTTTATCAATTAAGTTGACATACAGGATCTACACTTTACGGTGGTAAACGAAGCAGGTAGATATCTACACCCGGAGGGAGCCGCGGGTAAAAGCTAGTAATAAATATTTACAAATATTCCGACTGGAGTTAGGTAAACAAAGAAATCCGGTTAAGTGGGTATTAAACGATAAATTATGCTCATATCGAAGCGATTATGCATGGGTTAAAGTAATGGAATTTAAACTATTTATAGACGATAATAACTATGTATGTCCCGCTATCAGGTGAAGAGTTTGTGTATAATACAACACTCAAATATATATTTTTAAGAGATTATATATTTGTCACGTACATTATTTTTAAATTGTAAGTGCGTTTTTTCTTTTAAAATCTCAGCAATGCGACGTTGAACGGTATGAATACATTACAGAAATCCGTTAGCCTATTAGCAAGTCAATTTTGAAATTGAGGAGTCCGGTGTGCCGTGAACCTTGTTATAAATCTAAATTTATAGATCACGTTTGTTATAACATATCGAACAGCGAGAATAATAGAAATATAACGCGAGATTTGCTTTTTGTAGATATAACAAAACTGTTTGTATTTTGAGGAGTTTTTTAAAGCACATGGTTATTGAAGTGACGTATCATTTATGTTACTACATACTTTTGCACCGCGGAATCGTCGGATATATTACATTACTAAATTTAGAGCATTTAACTCACATCGTTGAAATTACCTTTCGTGCTCATTGTGTATGTTTATTTTAATATAAATTAGTTAGATAGATTAATCGTATGCCGCGAAAACAAAAAAAAAATGCTCAAATAAGATTACGACAATAGGTTGTCAAAAAAGTTGACAATTATTGATTAATAATAATTATTATTCAACTTAGGTAAGTTAAATAATAGTTAATACTAATAAAGAATTGAGAACTTTTAAATGAAAGAAGGTAGGTAAGTTCCAAGTAATGTATGTGAAAAACAGGAATTTTTACTATTTTTGAATGAGGGTATTTATAATACCCTCATTAAAAAAACCAATGAACACAATTTTACGTAAATATTTCTTTTTACAAATATTTTTATATATTAAAAAGTTAATAAAACAACATGCATAATTTCTATTAAATAAAACAAAATGAAAATTAATTTTAAGATAAACCAAAGAAAGCTATGTTACATGAGAATGCTATAAACTCGTATACTCACTAGGTCATCAGCTATGATGAGCACAATATTGGGTTTTGTTCCTCGCGTACAAATGAACACAGAGAACAATATGAACAGGAACAACATACCGACGGGCCGGCAACGCCGACAGCCGGCTTCGCGACAAATGGGTTATCGAAGCGGTCCGTCGCTCCGCTGTACGATGATGAACTTGATTAACTCATAATTCGTGATGTTATCGATATTATGCAATTGTTGTTTGTTTTATTTATTGACAGTGTTAATTGTCGACATTTATCGTCCTATTAAACCGTTTTATAAGCTAAAATTGGTATAAACCGTTGTTTCAAGCTGATGCATAATTAAAAATCCGATCAAGTGCGAGTTGGACTCGCGCACGAAGTTTTTCGTACCAGTATCTGTAAAAACGAGAACGATATTGTATGGGAACCCTCCCTCATATTTATTTTATTTTAATTTAATATTTTATTTTTAAACTAATTATACAATAACTAAATATTTTGTGAATAACGAGCAATAATGTCACGTTTGTTGTATGGGAGCCCCTCTTAAATATTTAATTTATTGTATTTTTAGTATTTGTTGTTATAGCTGCAACAGAAATACATCTGTAAAGTTGAATGAACTGGAGAGTTGTAACATTTTACTTATAATAGTGTTCTTTATACTCGTACCAATTTTTAATTCAATGCGAATTAATGTACCTATATACCCTTGAATATCCATCTTGACCAAGACACGACTGTACACACGGCGTGCAATATTACAGTGTGTCGTGATTGTATACGTCTACGTCTACTCTTATTGTGTTTTTGATTGTCGACGCATCTTGGGTGGCACATTTGAGGGACGGCAACGTTTCATTTTACGTAATATATATACGTATATATATACAGTATTTAATATGTGGAAAATACCTCGAAACTCAAATAGTGCTCTGGGCAAATTCAGGGGTTGGCAGAAGATTTTGGTAGCAAATTAAGATTTTGTCATTTTTCGCCGACAAAAATGTCCAAATGGGTGGGTTGCGAGTTCAAATTCGGTTCCAGGCGGCATGAACCCACGCTACGCCACTAACTACTCGTAAGTACCTGCACTTATTGTTCCCTACAAAAACATCATCAGCGATTATCGTGGTTTATTTTATTTGTCTCTCATTTAATCTGGAAACTGAGAAGTAAACCGGTTAGGGAGGTAAAATCGTCAAACGAATGTCACAAAAATAATCTTCTTGTTATGTACCTACTTAAGATCAAAGACCTATTTGAAGGTATAATACAGTTACTTTTTGTTGTTTTGTCGATTTCAACTGAGAAAATCCTATATGCAGGTTGATCAGGTATCTACAACCAGGTGGTAGAACTGTAGTTCGACCGGGGAAATACCACCGCCACACTTATTTCTAATGGTGTGGTTAGCGGTTCACTTGTATGTTAGGCGACCCAGTGGCGTACGGTGACAACCAAAAAAAAACGTCAATATTAAACTTGAAGAGCAAATAAAAAACGACAATATGTACCTTGACGACCAAAAAAAACAAGTTGCCAAATCCTTTTTTGCCGCCCTCAAAATGTGCCGCCGGGGCGGACCGCCCCCCCCCCCCCCCCCCCCCCCCCCCCCCCCCCCCCCCCCCCCGCGCCCCCCCCCCCCCCCCCCCCGGGCACACCCCCCC
>DWNE01005277.1:0-14171 GCA_018249875.1 Cecropterus toxeus | reverse complement strand
AATCATTTTAGAAAAATCAGTGGTGCCTGGGATTCGGCCCTCGGACCCTCGATTGAGAGGCCGAGTTTCAAACATTAGGCTATCACTGCTCCAATTTATGTGCATGGCTTATAAAGTATTTGAATATGATGACCTATCAACTGACTGTTTTGCAGTCATTTATACATATCTTTTCTGGATAATTATGAAAGTCTCACTTCATATCTTATGAATCTTCTACTCTAAATATACTAGATTCCTTACATGAAGATGTCATAGAAATAATATGTCAGTAAAACAGTTCTATCATTTAAATAAGAAAATGATGTGCATGTCTTCTATTTCCATTTAAATTAGTTATAAAACTATTCAATTAAAGCAAAATAAATGAGCGTAAAGGTGGTGAGAGTTAAGAACCTTTACTTCCAGAGGGATGGTACCGTATTCAAATAGAGGTACGACTTGTTTAATCTACATTACTATAAGTATTTTGGAATAGAAACGAGCTTTAAAAATGTTGATACGTTAAAAATATTTGTATCGAAACCTACATTCGTACAAAAAATAACTTTTAAATTATTTGATAACGACCATTTACAAAAGTAATAACGAATTAAAAAAGGTATTTCGTGTTCAAATGTATATAAATTTAAGATATTATATTTTTGAAAATGTATGCCATGAATGTATGAATGTATGGTTGAAGATAGAGTTTAAGAGAGAATTTATAAAACAAAGAATAATACGATTATTTAGATTGAATTTATATTATGCACATTATAAAATAACCTTTGCTTTTTATTATAGGAATAATACAAAAACCGTTATTATACGTTTGCCAAATATATTTATAAATATATTAAAATGCTAAATTGAAACTTGCATATAAATATATATTTAAATGGAATGTGTAGAAGCGTAGATAGGTACCTATCTAACACCAAACACCATTAATAAGAAGTCATTATATATTTATCTTAATGTCTATATGTACAAAACTTATCTACACTCCTAAATGCGATGGTCGACAGGACTGTAATTCCATTTCACCTATCTATGTAATTAATTTATATTTATTTATACACATTTGTTACACAAACGACATTGCACTGTTCGGTCCACGATATGACGTCACCTTTTACGTAAATTCCTATACCAACTCTTTTTGTTACATTCTCTAGACTAGAAGTATCATATCATACTTCTCCTAGAATTAAACATCTGTTATAGAGTCTGACTAATAAATTCGTTGTCTTCTTAAATAACTAAAATATTTATAAATATTAAATTTAGAATTAGATCAATTTTGTAATGTAGAAGGATATTAAAAGGAAAACAAAAACTAAATAGAACAATCATAGCACTGTTGACAAGTAATATTGATAGAGTTGTTTACATAGCTAAACAAAAGATTTCAACGCGCTCCCGCAAATAAACAATCATTATCGGTGGCATCGATAGCGATAACGGTATCGTATTGATCGCATTACGACTGCGATTACTGCGTTATGTCATTAAAACGTATTCTTTGTACGTTTGGGCGGGAATTAAGCAAAGCTCGACATTTCTCTACTTTCAAATTATTCGTAGTGGTCCATTAATATTAAATGTTAATAGAAAGTAAGGGAAGTAGTAATAGGAATTTTACGGATTATTCACTAGATACTTGCTAATTTTAAGAAAATCACACGCGAAATGGATTTAGGTTACTAAAAATAAACAAATTTGATAAAATTCAGAGATTTTTGAACGCGTTGCAAATAAATCAAATGAAACACTAAATTTTCCAATAAGAGTTGGTATACGAATAATACGGGGACTGGAAAGGACACTTCCGAGGGAGTCCCACACTCTGCTTAGGCCTATCTGTGCGGCCGCCGCCCGCCCGGGGCGGATCGTCCGCCGTGCATCCAATATCTACCTACTAAAATTCGCACATAAAGGACTTTAAAATCATAGCAAATATTTACACAAACAATTTACATGCCCCTGGGCGAGCGATGCCTACGATATCACAAGAACACAAATCACGCTCACGTGGAGTCCAAAGTTAAGTTTAGTGAGATTTGATTTTAAGGGACGTTGGGCGCTGGCGTGGAGCGGGCGAGACTTACCCGCGGCCAGGGCGCGCTCGGGGCTCGGCGCGGCGCCTACGCCAGCGGATACTGTCACAAGGGCGGCTGCGGATGCGCGTGATGGTGGTGGTACAGCGGCGACTGGTAGTAGTTGTCGGCGGGCGCATGGCCGTACCCGTAATTCACGTCGTACATCTTCAGGTCCGTTTTCGTGTCGGCACCGGGCAGCAGCCGCGTGATGCTGAACGGATGCGGTGCGGGCGCGTAGCCTGTTGGCTCCTGTTTTAGCTGCGCGTAGTGCTCGAGCGCCAGCGGCGTGTGCTCAGGCAAGCATAGCTCCGGTGCCGCGTGGAGTTGAGCCAACAGCTCGTCGCGCATCTCTTTCTCCTCGCCCGGCCCGCCGGTGCCAGGGGTCTTTTCATGCGAATGCTCTCGCTTATCGTGGGAGCCGCCATGGTGTCCGTGTGTATGTGCCGCTTTTTGAGCTTGTCTGATCGACTCCTTCTTCTCATCTTTAAAACGTTTTTGCCGCCTTAAAAAGCAGCCGTTTTCAAACATATTTCCACTATCTGGATGCAGTGTCCAGAACGATCCTTTCCCGGGCTTGTCTGGCGTCCGCGGCACTTTGACAAAACAATCGTTAAACGACAACGAATGTCGGATCGAGTTCTGCCAGCGTTGCTGATTCTGTCTATAAAACGGGAACAGATCCATAATGAACTGATAAATCTCCGAGAGGGTCAGCATTCGGGATGGGTTATTCTGGATGGCCATTGTGATGAGCGATATGTACGAGTAGGGCGGCTTCGCGTGCGTGTAAGAACGTCGGTAGGTCTTGTCGTTGCGCGCCCGCTGCAAGGCCGACGTAGGCGACGCCGCTTCTTGTTCGCGCGGTAGGGCTCCGTAAGGCACGGCGCCGCCGCCGCCCATACAGGACGCCATGGTGCTGGGCGGCGAGTAGCCCACGCCCGGGGACCCCATGCACGAGCTTCCTGCGACCATATTGTTGGTGTAGAGATTCGGGTATGGCTGCGAGGGCATGCAACCCATGCCATTCACGTAGGGAGGCGCCAGTCCCGGCGACAGCGAGGACAGCGACGCGGACGTCGGCACGTCGCCGTACGATAGCTTCTGCGAGATCATGGCTAGCGCATCACCCGCGCGTGCACGCCGGCCAGGGGCAAACACTCGCACTGATTGAAAGAGTAAATAGAAGACGGGGGCCCGGGCGCCCCTCCACCACCGGCCATGGGAGCGTGGGGGGCGGATCTGCGGGCGACTCCGCCCTGCGAGCGCGCGCACGTAACCCTCCCCTCTCCCTCCCCTGCCCCGCGATCGCCGTGCGGAGCCTCGCGCACGCCACTAACGATACCGCAGCTCGCAAAGATAAAAACATGGAATAATCATAAGTGCGTTAGGCAGAATGTGTACTTGTGTAGAGCTTTGAATGTCGCGTGCAATCATTGTATTCGAAACATTGAAATCTACATAATCTATGGAACGGAAACTGAAAATTTACTTATACCGTGTGCCTTTTTCTAAGTGATATGGTTTCTGAAACGGATCTCAGAAAAAAACTATTCTAAAAACGAATACGACGGTGTATATTTGTTTGATGTTTCTCAAGACTATGTTCTATAAATATCGCTTTAAATAATTACATAACTTCAAAATATTCCATTAAAGACTCACCAGCGACAAAACGAAAATCAGGTCGGTATGATCATAAGCAAAAACATTGTAGGTGTAGTTAGGCATTCGGTATAACTAAAAGAATAATTTTATTTAAAGTTTGGTACGAAATCTAATTCGATGGACTTTGATAGTAAGACATTTACCAATCATAGGTATGATAAAGCAACTATGAATGAGGTTGTTGGTAAATTAGATCGAAATAAAATTAATTGGGTTTTGTATGTACGGAACGTTTAATACCTAGGAATAATAAATAATATTGTTGCTCAAAATTTCAAGACTACTAACCGTCTCCCTTTTACATTTTTGGAAAAAAGTTATGAAGCTGCCGTCGGCGGTGCTTGTAGAGAGTTACGCAGAAAATTAAATAAATCTCTATGTATAGGGTCATTTTTTAACCTAAAGACATTCATTTATTTTCATTTACAAAGTTGATAGATATATTTTACTGCATTTTTGGTAGAGGATTCACATTGACATTAGATAGAGTTAACAAAAGCGCATATTTCATACTTGTATCACTTAACTTGATAGATCAAAGTAAAATTATTGACGTAAAAAGTTTTAAAATTTATTACATTACTAGGTGTTATTTATTTAATTTTCAATGAATTTAAAAGTAATGGAAGCAGAATGGTCTGACCGGGAAAGTACCATCAGAAGTGAATCAGTTCTGGTGTTTCGACAGAAGGGTGTGGACGGTCTGCACTCCCTTCTGTTGAAACACCAGTACACTTACATAATTATATTATAAGGCGACCATCTTAGGAGTAGCAAAGCATTTGTAATATAATTCAGATAGAACCTCCGTTCTGTATAAAGTTGATTTCAGATGTCCATGACAACTGTGGCCACTTACTATGTGGTGGACTGCTTGCTACATCAAAGTTATAAAAAATAATGTAGTTAATAATTAATCACCATTTATAACATATATAACAATGAAACATATCTACCACTAATGATACGCCTAGTACAATAAAATAAACCTAAAAGTTAAGATTCGTCCTTAAATATACAAACTATCGAAGAACCTTAATTTAATTTTGAGTAAATCGTAAAAATAAAAAAGCCGAAAATAATAAACATTTTTTTTCTCAAAAATAACAAATTAAGAGAAACATTGTATTGTAACAAATTAGGTACTATAATTAGCTGATCTCAAAAATTGTTTGTTGACAGATTGTTAAGATGGAGTAAACACATTAACACATCCTAAAAATATAACTTCATTACACAAGATCATTAGGTTAATGACATTATTTTGACAGATAGGAATTAGTTTAATTATGTATTTTGTTTTGATTCAAATAATAAAAAATGACACATTTTATGAATTATAGTTTTTTGTTTTTATAATATCGAAGTAGCAAACGAGCATGCAGTCCACCTGATGGTAAGTGGCCACTACCGCCCATGAACTTCTTAAAAAAAAAAGATGCTTACAACACTCATAGCCCCACATTAGGATTTTCTCCTGTGTCGTGAGTGGAATGGACATACAAAGACGAATACACAAACACCAGAACCAGAACAGAAATCTCAACTCATCATTCAGATGTCTGTCTGGCCGGGAATCGAACCGGGACCCACTGCGCGTTAGATCGGAATGGTAAGCGCTCGGCCACGCGGGTCGTTAATACTTCTGTAACCAATACAGACCAGACAAGATCAGTCTTTACCTGAGGTTTGCCGCAAGTGCTCTGCTACTCCTGAGGACTGAAAAGTATATCTTTCTTACCATATTCTTCAACCCAGAATATAACCGTGCTTAATTGCTGTTATTAGGAAGAAATAATCCAGAAGATACGAATAGGGAATCTTTATGTCACCTGAATATTTTACTTCTACACTAATACCGCGCATTCGATTTTTTAGAGATTGGGCATACACGTAGAACAAATGAAATTGTATGTATGATAAGATTTGAAGTATGAAGTATGTCCATTTCTTTGGCAAGCGCTACAGCCCAATCGGCTTGACGGATTGTAACGTATGACATATCATTAGAATAGTCTCAGTTTGCAGAGTGACATAGGCTATATAATTTTTAAAAATGGCAGCCACAAATAGAGAAAAAAATAGAAGGAATGGGATATAAAATAGAGTGGTCATAAAAAAGATATATTTAGACAAATAAACAATTTTCTTACAGCTTTCTCTGTTTAAGAAATATATAATTATTCTTTTTGGTTTAAACCGTTGTTTTTCGGACTGTTTAAGGTTGGCTGGCGGAGAATGCTTATCCACCTGTTTACAATAATTTTACATAAAGAATACATAAATAAATAACGCTAATACATTTTAAAAAAGAGAATAAACCTATATGTTTATGCAGACATATATTCCTTAGTAATGAATATGTAGTTTACATTAACCTACATATCAGTTACAGTAATAATGTAAATAGGGGACGGGAAACGGGAAAAGGTCGTATTACAACAGCGTTCAAGCTTATAGTCCATGAGGGCAATATTCTGGTTTTTCCACTTAGTGCCTTCGATTTTATTTCTCGTGTGTTTGTTGATACATTGGCGACCAAAACCGTGTACGAATTTGGGTTGTTTTCTAAAAAAAACATTATTACGATAACTTTTATTTTATTTTGAATATTACTTCATCCATCTGCTTATACGACTTCTTATGTCGACTACTGAATATAGTAATCCTGTAGTTTCGGGATCAGAATAGGGCTGCGGTATACCCTGCCTGTCGTAAGAAGCGACTAAAAGGGTACTTTTATGTTTACACTAATATATAATATGAAAATATTGATAAGATGGTGTGTCTGTTTGTTGCTCACACAAGTATCACTAGTACGATTTACATGATATTTTATGCCTATTATAAATTGTATGCCTATATGTAGGTATGTATAATAGCTTTTTCTCAATTTTGGTGTTACAAGTTTCGCATAAAAATTAAAAAAAGAACAATAGCCATACAATAGTCAATATTATAGTAATAAATAACATTATATATGTTTATTTTATCTTAAACTTAAATATTAAATTATAACTGCACTATTAGTACTCGAGTAACAATATATCAAAGACATACTTATGAGAAAACCGCAGCGTCTTCTGTGTAACATCATCACCCACTAGGGTCGCCAACAAGCTTGTGCGGTGATAATGTGCAAAAGATCTCATTAGGCGAGGGCTTTTTTTGTCATGAGAGGGAAACCTTCAAAAGGTACCCGACGCCGTTGAATCAATGCCGAGTTACGTGGGATTTTTCGGCATTACAACACGGTGGTGACCGTCCTCAGCGGTGTGTAGACTTCGTGATATCAACGGTACATAACTGGAGTCCTCCGAGCGCCATGCCCTTTTAGGGTTCTTTTCCGGTGAGTATTTACGCTCACCGTGCCTTCAGGTATTTATGACGCCATGCGACCACAAATGCCGCCTTCTTTCCCGGGGTCGCTTGGCTGAACGGCTCGAGCTCCCACTCTTGTCGCCGACAACCCCGGAAGCCCCCTCTTAGTCACCTCTTACGACAGGCTGGAGATACTATAGCCCTATTCTGGTCCCGGAACTACAGGGACAACAAATACCTTGATAAACGTGACCACAGCAGGCGAAGCCGCGAGAATAAGCTAGTTATAAATCAAAGTTATATTAAAAATGCTTTTATAATCCTTTCTCTCGAGTGGGAGGAGAGCAGGCCCTTCGAACCCGACACCGGACGCCCGATAATGGCGGTGGCTTGTTCTCAGTGTAACGCGACGCCGGGCGTGTGTACTGAAATGCTTTTAATAAATGTGAATATGGAAAATACATATGTATTCTTATTATATAGAATAAAACTGCCTTTTATTTTAGAGTAGGTAATACTTTTTTATATTCTCTTTATTATTATATTTTATAATATGGAAATAGTAAACGAGCATTCAGACTATCTGATGGTTGGTGGCCACTGCCGCCAATAGACATCTGGCGGCTCTAATCAACCCCAGAAAAATCAGGTCTAGATTAGCCATAGATGCATTGCTACCCTTTATGGCTAAGTTGGAACGTCTCGGATAAGTATATTTTCCTTACCACACCCTTCCACCAGCACCAGAACATAACCAGGCATAACACTGCTGTTATTATGGATGGTACTTTTGGAATCGAACCGCAAAGAGTCTACTTTAATGTATGTAGGTAAATAAAGTGTGTTAAGCATAGTCACATTCTGATTTACTATACACTGTGATATCCTGGTCTGTGTACTGTGATGTCTAGGTGACAGGATATCACTTGAGTAATAAACAACTACTTACTCTACTATTAATAAGCATGAACACCCATTCAAAGGCCACAAATAAACTTTACGCCACGGGGACCACAAAGTCCACGATAGATCAGGAATTGTAAGTATACACAATATCTGAATAGGTAATGAACATTACACCGTAACATTGCTTCCATCGTCGCTCTATATCTGTTTGGTACGATTTATCAGAAATAAACAAAACAGTTAATTAGACAAACACGGTCAGCCGAATGACTTCTAGTCCAAACAATGCTAATTAGTTCGCTATAATCGCGCAAACAGCTCAGGAACTTCATTAATTATGTAATTAGATACATTTCTAACAACATCGCTTCACAGGTTTTAAGACTTGAAGTAGATTTTAAGGTCACTATTTTTTTTATATCCAACGACCACGACCTGCGTAGCGAAGCGACCACCATGCCAGTCTGACACGCAGTGGGTTCAGAGATCGATCCTCGGCCAGACAGTCAACTGAATGTTGAATTTGGATGTCCGTTTTGGGTCTGGGTGTTTGAGTGTTCGTCTGTGTGTGTCCATAGCACCGACGACACAGGAGAAAATCTTAGTGTAGTTCTATGAGTGTAGTGTGTTTTGTTTTTATGTCAATACTTCTATATTACAGGACAACAACAAGGACCCCAAAGGATGGTATTTTTCGCTAGAATATGAATAGTGACCAGAAATATGCAATATTTCTTGGTGCTAGTATCATCGCCACACCTATTGCTAGTGTGAAGACCTTGTGTTTCGGTAGGAGGGTGTGGTTGCTGGCTCACTTATATATGAGGCGAACATCTTAGTCCTGGAGAGTAGCAACGCATTTGTGATCGACTTCAGATGGAACCCCCGTTCTTTACCTATAAAGTTGACTACAGATTGTTATACAGTTATATAACACTGTGTATTAACTTTGGTGTTAATACCGTTTTACTATTTACGTTATTTTCATATTATTTTTAGAACTTACTCTTACTAATTATATCGTAGTTGTATTACTAAATACTGATATAGGTAAATAAAGCGTACACACAATACGGATTTAAAAATATGTATATTGTTATATTTTTATACATTTCCTTAAGCTTAACTTTATATTATAAGATTTAGAAAATGATAACAACCTATCTACTGATAATAGTTTTGCTTTGTATGGCAAATAAGCGATAATAATTTAGCAGTAATGTTTTCATGATAAATCCACCCCACTTCAGATACATCGTTCATATAGAAACTACTCAGGAATGCATTCTCTCAGCAGCCGGACTATAATCATGCTACCGAGCAAAAATACGGAACTAAAAACAAAATCGGGACGTATTTCCGATTTCCTTAACGGCCAGTTAAGGCTTTGCCATCGGTCACAAAAGAAACGTCAAAATTTGCCAACAATGACAAAAGAAAAGGATAAAGATAAGTCCGTCACAACAAGATTGCATTAGCGTGGATAATGGACAGGTAAGATGGGGTAAGCTTAAAAAACACAATAATGGCACGTCAGTTAGCCGTTCATGTAGGGCGACCATATTGTGTGGGTCACTAGGATAGGTACAGATTATGATATCTCGATTAGGACTGATGTCTAATACAAATATAATAGAGTACATTTTATATTGCATGATCAATTCAGTTAGATTGTATTTACAGTTTATATACTTACCACAAATTATCGGCATCAACTTCACCTTTGTAACCAGTAAGTGCTTCAAAAGTATAAATAAGTCAATAAATGACCTAAAGAGAAAAAAATAAAACCCTTCTTGGCAAAGGGAGTTTAATTTGGAGCTTGTACATATGTAAGATGCTGAGAAAACACGCACGCGTAATAGCGTAAATCTAGAATACTAGTAGCGCCATCTCGTGAGGAGTTCATGGAAGATATCACTACACCAATCCTATGGGTAAATTTGCACCAATCAATAGAATAGTAATATAAAAGTGAATCAAAAAGTTGACAAATGAATAACATAAATAGACAATACATATAATATTGTAGATGCAACCACGATAAAATGTATCTAAGAAAAACATTAAGAACAAAATATTGCGTATATTAAGTCTTACAGCATATCATACTAATACATAGTCATGCATCCACATTTCAGACATGGCCTATTCTATGGCAGCCACCTTGACACCCTAATTCCTTACTATCTCCGGCCATTCATTACATGAATCCATTGAAAACTACGTCGCTTTGTTGTGTGAAGATTGAGCAGAATATGACGTGAGAATTTTTACATGTTCCGGAGTATCCACCTACACTATCCGAGGATGGTCTTGACTGATTGGTACGTGAGATTATTATGAGATGGACTATTAAACGGTACCAACCTAAGCATCTTGGACATGAGCATCATGTCTTATTTAGTCATAAAGTGTGAAACTATACTAAATGATAAGCAAGTCAAAGATGTTTGCTAGTTTAAAAAAAATATAATTATTTATTTTGAGATAACATAGATACATGTGTTAGTAAAAGGCTTAAGAACTATTGTTAGGAATAATACATATCACATTTTATTTATGGCAAATATACAATACAGAAATACAATACAACAATAATGAAGCCCATATCTTTTTTTTACAAATAATATGTTTTTGTTGTTTTTTTACCTTATTCTATAAATCCAGAATAAGGTAACTTATTCAAATGACAATTATTTGAATTGGTACCTATACTTAAAACTTTTTATACTACTAAATATAATATTGCCGATGAACAATATTTATTACTAGAAATTAATTTTAAATTTTTAGCTGGATAACCAAATAAAGCGCGTATTTCAGTTTTATTTTTAGATAAAGTGGACTTTTGCGTCATAATACCTTTGACCTTTAAATGAAAATATCATTGAAATCAATTAAGCGCTTTCAAATAACGGATATGAATACTGGTTTTTATCCACGTTTTTGTCTACGGATATTCGTCACCTTACTACTTAAAACCATCATATATTAATTAAGCATGTACCGCGACCACACATGAGATAAATGGAATTTACAACAAAGGTACTAAAGGCGGTGATACTGACAAACGATATTAACACTCCCACTCAGCCATTAGTGAACATTGACCATGCTACAAGGAACTAATGAGAATTCCTTACTCTTATTTAAATTAAGTAACAGCTGAAGGTTGTAGTGGTTTGTAGTACGACTGCAGAGGCAGACGTCACACCTATTTCTGGCAACTAACAGCAATATTAACCTGCTGTGATTTGGTCTTAAGGGTAATAAGGGAAGCATTCTTATTTAAGGCATTAAAACTTATTTCTTAGGGATAGCAACGCATCTATAGCCGACCTTAGTGAAGATTTTGATCATGTCAGAGATTAATAAGGTGTCTACGGACGACACTGGCCACTTACAGTCAGATGGACTGCATGTTCGTTTACTACTTCCATATTCTCAAATCGCTTGTAAACGAAAACTCGTGTTTTGGTCTGGCCGAAAGTCTTCTCCATTTTCTGGCCGAAACTACATTTTTGGCCGAAGCCGAAACGAAGCCTTTGGTCGATCACTGATTAATATTCGATTCGATTCGAACGGTGTTCGCAAATAAATAATGTTAAACTGTTAATTTAACTGTTGCACTGTTAAATAAAAGATTTTGTGCCTCGTGAGATCTATTGAGTTCATCTGCCAACTGTAACTGCATTGCGTATGAGTTCCCGTGCAAAGTGCAAGGGAACTCATACGCAATGCCACACGTACCTTTACAAATGTAAATAATCGTTCATTGTAGCAGTCGCACTCGTCCACATTATGTACATACTCGAAACGAGTGCCACTCTTCTCTATACGATCGTACACAGGCCCAATGTTTTAATTTTGAACGCAAAAGCGAAATATAACATAAATAAATATTATTATGTGGATTTAATTGATTGATCAACTATGTAATGTACACACACAGCGTGCAAACTAAATGCACACAGGCGTAAAAACTGAAAATGGTAAACTGAGCTTTACGGTTAAAAAATATTTTTAATTTTTTAGTTTTACTACACTGGATATACGAAAATCTGTAAATATGTTTTAATTCATTTTTGCATCTGTGTATTGGACAAATTTATTAATTTAAAACTTAAATACTAATAATAGGGTACACTAATTATCTTAGTCTCTAAGAGTCTCAGGACTACAAGTATCAAGGGTTTATTGTAATGAGATGAATGTCTCTGATTTTATGAGTCAGCTTATTATTGATAATAAGGAGGTACACGTATTTCTTTACATATCTACAGATCTGGCGATGTAAATCTTTCAAGAATGATTGGAAGTAGTAATAGAAAAATCGGCCAAATGCGAATCGGACTCGTGCACAAAGGGCTCTGTATTATTATCAATAAACAGTGGCAAAAAATCACGTTTGTTGTATAATTAAATATTTATTTTATTGTTTTCAGTACTTTTTAGCAATAGCAATAAAATATTTCAACTGTCCAGCCTGGTGACAGACAGACGGACGGACCGACAGCGAAGTCTTAGTAATAGGGTTCCATTTTTTGCGCTTTAGGTACGGAACCCTAAAAAACGATACATCCACAGACGTGCCCAATATTAAAACATACATGTAAAATACAACAGGAATCCATACGCGGACATCACACCATGCTTATTAGCCAAAATATTAATCCAAGGTTTTTTAACCATAACAGAGAGGTGTAAATTCTTTTCTCAGTGAGGCATTGAGGCTCGATAAAAAGTTTTCAGGTTTTCCGAGCGGAGGCGCCATGGGTGGTCCGCATCATGCCACTTAGCATGTCACACAAAAAATTCTTCCGAAAAAATATGAAAATATCACACTCATAACAGGTAAATGTGCTGTGGACATTCCTATATCCTATATACAAATATTTGTTCTGATTTCGCTGTTTTAATGGTGTAAGAGTGTTATTTGTAACTTATTATGTGATGCGTCTATAATTATGAATAAGCGTCAAGTTGTGGCACTGAATTAAAACAAATCATATAGCGGTTAATTATGTGCAGAGATAAAACTTTTCTTTTATTTGTGGGTATATTTTGAAAAATATTACGAAGTCTTAATTTGTTCCTTGCGTTTTGTACTTATTTTAAAATAAGTTTTAAAAGTATGAAAAATGTTATGGTTTTAGTGGGCCATATGTTACTTTAAATGGATATGAAATTAATGGACTTAAAGGTGTGTAAAGTCTACCAACTCACACTTAGCCAGCGCGGTGGACTATGGCCTAAAACTCTCTCATTCTGAGAGAAGGCCCGTGCCCAGCATTGGGAAAATAATGGCTTGGTGATAGACAGTTAAATTGAATAACATAACTAGCAATAAAAAAATTAAAGTCTAATTTTTCAGTAATATCCACACAATTCGAACAAGACTCCAACTTTGTTTTCCTAGGTCAGGTACGGTGCGCAAGCGCACAGGTACGGCAAGAGCTCTACCTTCGGCTTAAGAGCTTGTTTCCTTTGCCTTTTCACACGATAATGAAATAACATTTTGACTAAATCATAGTAAAACGTGTCTGAGAGTGACTTGAAATAAAAAATGTGTTGTTTAAAGTTTATTTATTTAGTACGAATCGTTTATGCTATTTAAATGTTCGAGCAAACAGTGTTTTTCCTGTTAAATAAGTACAAAAGTATTAAAACTATGGGCTATATAGGGACTGACTTAGTAAGTTACTAACAAGGATTTGGTAATAAATTGGGGCACAAATGTGCCCCAAAAGTAGTATATCTTTAAGATCTTCATTCGTTCAAGATTCGTTCATATAGTAGTAGTAGTAAGTAGATATACTGGAGCTACCTTTTATTGCACATGCAAAAAACAACATAGTAATAAAGGAAAGTTATGCTGTTAAATATAGAAATAAAAAAGACAAAGAAATATAAAAAAATAAAGATATTTCATTTCATACTTCGCTACATTCAAAAAATGTATTTCAAGTTATTATTAACACTCGTATAAACACGTGACACAGTACATAAGCCATAATTAATCATGTTCTCTAGCTAGCTACGTCACTAAACTACATCACAGAGTTTTGTTGGTGTGTATGTGGTATAAAAACACGCTTTCTACACTCATAGCCCTACACTAGGATTTTCTGCTGTGTCGTGGGTGCCATGGACACACAAAGACGAATACACAAACACCCAGACCCAGAACAG
>DWNE01005276.1:0-14171 GCA_018249875.1 Cecropterus toxeus | reverse complement strand
GTATCTGGCTTTATGGGTAGAAATAATGAATGCAAACAGATACACCATTTTTTTAATGTCCAACGAAGTGGGCACGGGTCTGCTAGTAGGATAATAATGATCAACGATAGTCTACGAGAAATTAAGACTCTTCGAACGAAAAAGATTCGGAGTTTCCGCGGAAATATAGAAAAATCTGCAGGGGATGGGGCGGTGTCGCCCGGGCAGCTCATGTTGAATATAAGCTCGCTAAATGTCAGGGGTGAGAACATCAGGATAAAAGCCGTGGCACACGATAGAAACCTATTCGAAACTGTTTGCTATCGTCTCATATATATAAAAAATAATTTGGCGGTGATTTATTAATATTTGATTAGTATAGTCTTTTTTAAATTAATTTGTATGAAGCTTATATTTAATGTTTAATTATATAGTTTTAAGTTATTATAATTATTTACATATTTTTTTTATGTATTTTCACTTTAATTTAGTAAAATAATATTAGATAAACAAATTATAATAAGATACCTAATTTGTCCGTATGTCCTTTATGAATCGTAAAATTAGCATTTGATCATGTGATGATCTTTAGTTAAGTTGTGCAAGAACCCACGAAGGTTTCTGACGCAGTCGGGTGAAAAGAAAATAGTAGGATAGTAGGAGCCTACTTTAAGTCGATCAAAGATGTATTGGCATTCCTGAAGGCCACCTCATATTTTTGTAGGTCGGTATCCAGTCCCTTTCGCTGAACTACGGAGCTACTTCACTACGAGCAATCTCGCTCTCCCAGTCCCTAATCTTATCCCGGCTGAGTTTTAGGTTTATCACCGAACCTCGTTGAAGCTACAATTTTGAGTTATATTTAAATACCAGCGACCCGCCTCGGCTTCGCGCGGATACTAAATATACAGAATGTCTTTATATACAACGTTCACAACTTCTTAATTAGACAATGTGTTATATGACATCACATTAGACACCTATTAAATTATCAGTGTTTCTCTGCTATGTTGCGCATGTATACATATAAACCTTCCACTTGAATCACCCTATCGCGTATTTTTAAAGGTCTGAGCATACATAGAGACAGACAGCGGGAAACGACCATTGTGCTATGTAGTAATCATATTTACAAATAAAATTAATACCCAAAGTGAATTATATCACTAACAACGACCTATCACCAACACCAACCACAGACAACCCTACCACAATTTCTATCATCAGTACCGAAAATCACTCAACGCTAAAGATTTCAAAAAAAAATCTTACCACTTCCCTCGCACTTTCATGGCATGTAGCTAAACATTAATAGCTAAACATTATTTTGCCTAACGTGTAACACCGTCCCAATGTTGTCTTGCTTCCCGGGAATTTACCGGTATATTTTAACAACTAGCAACACCCACGCTGTCCGTATTGGTTTTTAATAACAATTATTGCTTCAATGTATTTGATTTACTCGTTTTTGTTTTCGTATACAAGGAGCTACTATTCTACTAGTATGTAGCTATGAGTAGGTACTACTTAGAATTTTTTTTTTTACTACTTAAAATTAAGGTTTACGGTGAAGAAAAACATCGTGAGGAAACCTGCACATTTGAGTTCTCTAAAAAAAAAAGAGTACACAAAGGTGTGTGAAGTCTACCAATTCGCATTTGGCCAGCGCGGTGGTCTATGGCCTAAAAAACTACCTCATTCTGAGAGAAGACCAGTGCCCAGCAATGGGAAAATAAAGGGTTAATGACTGACTTGAAGACCGTGAAGCTTCATTTACGTTTAAAAGCTTGGCAAGTGCCGTAACAGGCACAACCATATTTTAGGGTTCCGTACCGCTTTGGTTAAAACGGGACCCTATTGCCAAGACTCCGATGTCCGTCTGTCTGCCAACAGGCAGTATCTTATGAACCGTGATAGCTAGACTGAGCTAGAATGAGTCACATTATTAGTGAAGGTAAAAAAATACAAATAAAAGGTAAGCAATAGTTATTATTAGAGGAGGAATTTACGCAGTTCTTAACATAATAAGAATTTAAAATTTGTCATAGACGTAAAAAACTAGATGCATTTTTTATCTGTGATCAGCTGCCCCCACCTGTCCGTACCTGGCTACGCCCATGGGCAAAGTTATAGTAGTGGTACTCCAGAGTCGAACTGTAATTCTACCACTTTTAATGGTAGTCGATTTACGTAGGTCCTTAACACTTTTAATGTATATTTACTTATTTATTGTTTGTATTGTTTTTCAGGTCACTTCCTGTACTTGCCCGTGGACCCTACAATGGAGAATATGGTGATAAAATCACCACCTTTCCGAGGTCTTTGGGAGTTTTGTAAGGTAAATTAAGTTTTTTTGTTCGTAACTGTCAAGTTCGTAACTGTCAAGTTCGTAACTGTCAAGTTCGTAACTGTCAACCAATGATTGACAGTTACGATCGTTAGGTTATTTGAAAGTTTAAATTTTTTTTGAGACACAATAATGATAATTATCATTGTCGTATCTCAAAATTTACTCACTCTATGAGACATTTCAGTAAATACAAAATCACTTTGTTTTACAAAAACAGGAACATGATAAATAGTATCAAAGACTACGGTGCGGGTAGGTAGAAAAACAATTATTGCAGTAATACAAGAATAACGTGACAGATTCATTATTTATTTTCAAACAACGTTTTCTATACAGAGGTAGATAGAATAATAAAACACTCGCGTGTTTTAAAGACCATGGCCTACGAATTCCAGAATCATTGACATAAAATAACTATTTAGCATCTGTTCATTCCAATTCTATACTTTCATCTCTTTCCCACAGTTCGAAGCCCGGCTGCATCAGAGCAAGATGCAAAATGCCAGCATACGGCTCATCTCGGAGTCCACCATGTCAGGGGTCCAATGGATTCTTCAAGAGGTCGCTGGGGACAACCTTGAATTGTAAGACTTTTGATAATTCTACCCTAATGTCAATAACGCTTATTTTTATGAAGAAATAACGAGTGTGCTTTAGACCACATAGAAGTAAAACTTCTTTAGCTAAACTAGCTTTAAATAAACAAATTAATTATGTAATTAAATTAAATATAAATTATAACTCCAATCAATCAAGAGAAAAAAAACCTGGGTTTGTGCAATTTGGCGAGCGAAAATGAGGGTCATTTTTCGATCATATTTTTTACTGTATACTGTAAAGAGCCATTACAGTGTACACTAGAAAGGTTGAAAATACAGGAGATCTACTGTAGAGTAGATCAATTCGTCAAATACATTATTACTATTATTACTACGTTATTACAAATAGTCTTATTAGTCTTATTTGAGAATAAATTCTTTAAACCTTATTACAAATGTTTGTAAATATTTCACTCAATTTACCGTAAACTTTAGTTCGGTCAATTTGGTTCTCATTGTGCAATATGTATCCCTACCCCAAATAGGGCAAGAAGCGTGGGTTTCAGGGATCTAGTCGATTGCAGATGGCTGAAACCCACATTCGTTTTATTGCTTCTACATGATTAGCCTTTCTGGTACTTTTTCTGCTATCACTCCAAAAGAATTATGGGCTTATGAAACTTGATAGGTTTCATAAGCCCATAATTCTTTTGGAGTTGCAATAGCCGTAGCTAAGTGTAGCTACAATTGCGATTCAGAGAGAAGACTTGAAACTTAAATGAAGTGAAGGGACTAGAACTGCCCTCACTCAAAAATAAGTTTTTGATGGTTCATAATCGCAATAGTAGAGTATACCTATTGAATAGGTAAAGATTTCCTCTCACTCCAAAAAAGTTTCCGAAGCTAGGAAACTTCTTCGAATTAGAAGAATCCAATTCGCAATAACCCGATCTAGTTGAGTACAGCTTTCTTACTTTGAGAAAAGTATGTATAAAGCAGCAGTAGAAAAGAAACCCTGGATTATGACGACTTCACCAATTTCTTCCAGCTGGCAGCCCTTCCGCTTCATGGTTGGCAAAGTCCAACAAGAGATCCGCATCATCATCGAGATCTCCCGACCCTCGCTGGTGAGCCTCACGCAGCCTCTGCCCCACATCGCTGTGGACAACATCAGGATGGTGGAGTGTTTGCCAGAACCACCTGTGTTTAATGGCGAATGCCAACATGGTCAGCTCAAATGCCGGATAATGAGCGTAAGTTTTTACGGATTTACCGCTGCAAACTTACATTTTTTTATCAGATTGAGTATGCAGTCCATTTGATGGTGAGTAATGACTTCACTCATCTGAAAACTTCATATAGAACGGATGTTGTACTTTGGACTAAGGTCATCTTCTCATTATAAGTGAACCGGTAACCACATCTTTCCAACTCACGCTAACTGCTGCACGCTCGTAATAGGTATGGCGGTGGTTAAGTGTGTAACCAGTGTAACTGATTCTACGACCGTAATTTGTTTCTAACGCTCAACGCTGACGCAACAAGCGACAAAACGTTCGAAGCGAATCTTTTCATGGCCCTTAGATTTGTTTCAATAATCGTTTTGATATCATGTACTCGAACCATGCAAGATTAACGTACAATTGATCTGAGGGCTAATAGTTATTTCACCCAAGGGACCTCAGTTTTTTTGCTGTGTAGTAAGAATTTACTACACAGCAAGAAAACCCTGCCAGAATTCTGGCCATTATGCCATTAGCTCGAGTTTTGGATGACGTATTTTACTTAATAAGTTTTGTTTTATTAATCATACTAATCATTATAAGAAACATTTGTTCCTTGCAGAAAGAGTCCTGCATCAAACTGCAGCAAGTTTGCGATCTCGTAAAGGACTGCGATGATGGCATAGACGAGCGACAAAATTGCGGTAAGTTATGAATTATTGTTAAGAAAAACATTGATGTAAAAAAAGGACGAATAAATTAAAATATTTCTTTATTTCTCTGTATTTAGTTTTATGGTTATATAGTTTTTATTGAGTTATAGATAACTATAAACTTTTTTATCAGGTTAAAGTAGCAAACGAGTATGCAGTTCACCTGAATGTAAGCTATTTCCAAGAATTAAGATGATCACCTCATTTGAAAATGATCCGGCAACCACGCCCTTTTACCTCACGCAAAATTGCTTTACGCTAGGAATAGGTGTGGCGGTGGTACCTCCTTGGTCGAATTCCTTCTACCACATTGTAAACTAATTAGTGAGAGTGTCGACAGCGATGACGAATTGACATATGGAGTGTTATTTGATCTTTAGGTGAGGGGAGAGGGTGGAGACAACTGTCCCTCCTTACACGCCTTTACTAATTAGAGAAAGTAAACATCTGTTGTTAGGAGTCATTATTTGCCTACTATCACTTGTAGAATTTATGTGCGTTTGATACTTGAATAATTTCTTCATTTTAGCATTATGAACTCTACACGTAATACTTCATGGCAGCAAGAGTTTTTACCTTACAAAACTTACAGAAAAATAGTTAATACGGTTAAAACCAAAATGTTAGAAGTAAAGTTCAGTAAAGAAAATTAAGTAATACTGTAAGACTTACTTTTATATGAGGCGACCATCTTAGTCCTCGGGAGTAGCAATGAGTAAATGATGACTTCAAGTAGAACAGACAGCAATCATTTACCATCAGGTGGACTACATACTTGTTCGGTACTTCAATGTTATAAAAAGGCTATAAAAAGTACTTAATCTATCAGACAAATAAAATAGTTAGTATTACTTAACTAATCATTATTTCTTTACAGACAAAATGCCCTTTGGCTCTTATTGCAACTTCGAGCAAGACACTTGCGGTTTCGAAAATGTTCCACAGTAAGTTTAAAAACGCTAAATGTAGCAGAAATGAATTGTTTTAAGTTATACCTAATTAATATATTATTAATTTTATTATTTGGCAAAAACTTGACTCTTTCTAACAATAACCACAGGACACGCCATTAAAATAACTTTAAAAATGTGTTTATGAGTATTTATAAACAACTGACTTGATAGAACTGTCCAGCTTAGATCGATGTAACAAAACTTTGTTACAATATTATGGCTGAACTGCATTTAAGCAATTTAAATCTATAGTTTCCTTGTTTATTTAATTATCACAAGTTTTAGTACACGGTGTAATAAGAAACTTAAACATTCAAAATATATATGCATAGTGCAGTTTTATTGACGTAGTCACTAATAAAGTTTTCCCAAATGTAAACGAAAAGTAATGGCTGACTAGATTTCATGTTCCTTAGCAAAATACAAAATATTATTGACTTCAATTCATAGAATTATGTAAATTATTAAAATAAAATTTATTCTCCAGGCCGATCTTGAAATGGTCGCGTCACAACGGCCCTACGCCAACGGACAAGACCGGCCCTAACTACGACCACACCTGTGGCCCTCCGGACCCCTACTCCACCGTGATCCCAATGGTCCACTCCCTCTTCCCAGCCCACATGAACTACTCCATGGTCACTTGCGTTGGCTACTACTTCTTCGTGAACATGAATGTCACTGGACCTAATAAGGAGAGGGCTGACTTCGCGTCTACAGCTGTAATGAAGACTGTCATCTTCAACCCTCCTCCAAGGGTCCATGGGAATATTACTTCGAAGTACTACAATTGTTGCATGGTGAGTAGGAAAACTTATTGTTAGGTACCTAATAATGTACCGTGTTGGTCTTGAATATCACACAGTCTTGAATAGGTCCCGAGGATGTCGTGAGAGGTGACTAAGGGTCTACACCCAGAAGATGGACGGTAGCGTCTTGTTGGGGAACATCAACACCAACTGCCTATATACCGACACACGCGAGGTGCGGAATATTGGCAATAACTCCCACAGGGAGTGGCTTATGTCTAGCAGTTGACATCATACAGCAGATGGATAGGATCTGCCTTATATCAGCAGATAGACATTTCACCACATTTTTTATGTTTACTATAACTATTTTAAACTGCTAGGATCCGGTTTGAAGTCCTTGAAGTACCCATGGATGCCATATATCCATAATCAGTCTAACCACTCCAGTTTGACTTAGGAGACATGTACGTTATATTAAACTGGTATAAAAACATAGATAGATAGATCGACATATGAGTTATATAACCATCGTATCTTTCTTAACAGATAAGGTTCTACTATCAACAAAACGGTAGGAACTACGGCTCCCTGAGTGTCGACGTGGTGGAGATAACATCCCGCGGGAACATATCAACCTCAGTCTGGTTCTCTACCAAGGACAAGGGGGAGAATTGGTACCGCGCTGCAATATTCCTGCCCAATGTTACCAGGAGGTAAGCTATAGAAATACTATGACATTTTGTACTTACACATTGCAAAGGGAACGAAAGAGACCGAGCTCTAAAACTAAGAGTAAAATACTTGAAATTTTGACTAGTCTCGAAAATTTAAACGTGACGATTTCGCGCTATAAAGATAAACGTTATGTTCTTTTAATAACCGCACGCTTTAAGAATGTCCCAAAATTCGAACTCAATTTTATTACCACCTTTTTTTCCTTGTTAGGTCTTTTTTCTCTTTACCGTATGATTCAGTCCTAAAGTCATATCATCAACTGCTGCTTGGTAGACCAGGGTTCAGCTATAAACTGATTCAATCAAGAATTTATAGCGACTTTACGTAGCATTTCAAGGGATAGAGCCATAAGTATTCTGAATCACGTTATTGAAATTATACAATACAAAACAACTTTATTGTACACCACAAAAGACATATAACAAACATAAAAGTCATATAATTTAGGGTACAAAAGGCGGTAATTATTAAATATTTTGTTTACAAAGATTTCTTACAACACATGGCATTGTATTTTTATTTGCATTATATTGTATTTTTTGTTCTAAGATATTACCTCCAGTTCAAGACTCGTATGGGCATGCGGATCTACTCGGACTCAGCGATTGACGACTTCTCGATGGCCCCAGAATGTTTTGGACTAAACATGGATCCTAAGGAGATAGGAGACTACAATTATTATGACCCCATCTTCGAGGAGAAGACCACACCACATGAAGGCTTTGTTGATGAAATTTGTAAGTAAAATAATTGATCGACTGCTGAGTGTCTCATATTAGTGTGGAGAGATCTATGTCGAAAAGTGGCACATGAAGATTATTGTAGGTATTTACCTACAATAATCTTTCACTTTTTCTCGTGGATGCGGTAGGAGG
The DNA here is from genome assembly GCA_018249875.1 of Cecropterus toxeus. Classification (NCBI taxonomy): domain Eukaryota; kingdom Metazoa; phylum Arthropoda; class Insecta; order Lepidoptera; family Hesperiidae; genus Cecropterus; species Cecropterus toxeus. The sequence goes on along the minus strand of DWNE01005276.1, from coordinate 6,052 downwards.
CAACTGAGAGACAATATTCAGAAGAAAGGCAGCAGCGTCTTTTTGTATAACACCATCACGCATCTGGTCAGCAACAAAGATCCAGGCGCGGTGATTAATGGCAAAAGCTCCTATCAGGGTTTAATCATTTTCGGTATATTTCAAAGGTGTGATAAATGGTAAATATGATAAATGATAAATGGTGGCTCTGATGAATCACAGGCTTGATCATAGAATGTTCAAAATCCATACGAAGATACTTAAGTAAACGCGTCACCTTTAAGGATAAAGATTTATGTCAGGCAGGCATAATTTTGGGAATAAAAGGACCCAAGGTCGCCCAAAACAATATTCTTAAAGGTAGACCTTTCCACGAAACGTAAGTCTTAGACTGGTGAGTGAAGGGACGATCACAAGAGTGATCAGATGGAAATGATGAAATATTTTCCCCAGATTACCGTTTCTCAACCTGTGGCGCCACGGGTCGCTATGGGCCGAGCCAGGCCATGTGCGACGCGGCCTACAACAACACCCCGATGGCCGTCAATGTGCTAGACACACCCCCGTACGAAGGGGTGCAAGTGTGGACCGTGCCGGATGAAGGGTGGTATACGTGAGTATTAGTAGTATTTTTTTCCTCTTGCTTTAATTTTAAATTTAGAAATGATGCTAAGAAGTTATGATGATCGCGTCCCGTTAAGTCTTCCACTACTATCCTTTACATTTTTGATTTTGACTTCCTTTTATAAAAAAAAAAAAAAAAACAAAAACAGAAAATAGTACAATCTACTTCTATGCCACAAAAACTTAAAAAATGTTATCTTGGTACACATTCCCGAAAACGGCGCTCAATGGATCACGACAAGGAAACTATGTCCAATATGAGCGCCATCAACTATGTACTACGCTCATGAAAGTATCAGCTTTCGAATATAAAAAAAAACTAAGGTAACACAAAAAAATCGTGTGAATAAATAAAACCACCAACTTTATTTCGAAATCAGTTAAGAAATAATGTTGGTAAATAAGCATTTTTTGGTAAATGTAATTTTTGCTTTCGTGCAGTATAATAGCAACTGGAGCATCTGGAGGGCTTGGGTCAGCGTGGTCCGGCGTGTCCCACGGGGCTCAGGCGAGGGCTTTCATGGAACTCCATAAAGGAGAGCGGCTCTACATGCTTATCGGACAACAGGGTCACAATGCTTGTAAAAAGGTGAGTGGTCCCACTACCCAACTCTGGTGATCATAAATGGTTTAGTATTTCCAGAAATAAAGGGTATTTTCCAACGATTTCATTAACTACAGAGATTTACTAAGGTTGTTTTCCTTTCAATAAATTACAGACCTTTTTTTCTCCTTGATCAAGACAATGTGATTTAATCTGATAATTTCTATAGAGTATGATGATTTGTAAATTTGCTATAATTTCTATTGTGTTTGACATTGTTTTGTACCACATTACAAAACATATCTTCAAATCACATCACGTCATATTACATTGCGTTACATCTCATTATATCACATCACGTTACATCACATCACATTTCATCAATTTGCTTGTAACATTTCATCTAACGTATAACATCACATAAAATATCATTACAAATTTGTTTCACATCCCACCAGACCTTATCAGCTCAAGAGGGTCAGGAATGTTCCCGTCGAGTGAACGACACACAGCTGTACACGAGCAAGACCCACGAAGTTCGGAATACCCATGTCACAGACGGCGGGGGCGGGGGAGGCGGGGGTACTTATGTTTTCTTGGTGAGTCCTGATTTTTCAACTTTACATGACGAAAGCGGAGATTTTGCGCTATTGCAAGTGATAATATGAGCATTAATAAATGATTGTATATATTGGACATTGTTTAAAATTAAGGATGGTAGAATTCTTTGTAGTTTGACTTCAGAGGCACTTATGCCACTGCTTAATCACAGCAGTGTTAAGTGCTGGAGACACATTCTTATTCAAGATATTCTAACTCAGTCCTCAGAAGTATCAACGCATCTGATTGATCTTATATAAGACTAATGTTACCTGGAGTTGATTACAGGTGTCCATTTGCGTCAGTGGCTACTCACCATCAGGTGGTCTGCAAGCTCCTTTGTTACTTCTATATTTCATAAAAAACTTTGAAGACTGCAATTGCTGCTGTGTGCCGCGCGATATACTCATATTAATCGATAATTTGTAACAGTGTTTACTGGACGTTTCCTACAGCTGGACAAAGAATCCCAGCCAGTGCCATTGGTGGTAGCGGGCGGTGGTGGCGGGCTGTCGGTGGGTGTGTTCGTGGACGACGGGTCGCAGCACGCACACACACCAGCGCCGGGCCCACCCGAATCTGGGTATATGTATGGCGCGCCTGGACGGACTTCGGGTGAGTGGGGGAGAAGGGGACCATACATGGTTAAAAGTAGATAATGGGGTGCTTTGGCGGAAGGAAAGATATCTCGAGACCTATAAGTTAGTGAAAAGTAGTAATTTAGGAAACCCATACTATATGACCCTTTGAGAGAGGGGAATGAGGTTTTAAAAATACTACGCTTGGTCAGGCAGGAGGGTGAGGGGTTTCGTCACGTGGTCTATATCCTTTTAAAGAAATCTTGTGCTTTTCCGAACAATTTTCAAATATAGCGTGTAGTGTTCAGCGCTTTTAATAATCGCATGTGGCAACACTGAATGACATGTACGATTATTCACTAGTAACTATAAGAACTTTGGCATTAAAGACAAATATTCGTTTTTTTGTTTCTTTTTGCAAAATATGATTGAAAACCATATTTATGTTTACGCGTAGTAACGTGTAAACTACACATAGTAACGTGTGAACTTCACGTAGGAACCTGTGAACTAGGGGGATAGACCTTCTTTGTAAATATAAAATATCCATTAATAGATTTAAAGAAAGATATTACTGTCAATTTGTAATTTCTATGACAATGTAATTTTTGCTAATTAAAACCTTATTTCCAAAGGTTTTATCATTACATTTCAAAAGGTCTTCTTATATACGTGATGGTAAGTAGAGGGAGGAGCTAAAACTTGTCATAAATAGGCTACATAGTATGAGCGCATTTCCTTACCTACATTTCTTACTTGACGACCCGCGTGGCGGAGCGATCACCATAACAGTCTGACACGCAGTGGGTCCCGGGTTCGATCTCCGGACAGACAAACATGTGAATGATGACTTGAGACTCCTGTTCTGGGTCTGGGGTGTTTATGTGTCATGGACAAAGGTGTTGTCCATGGCACCCACGACACAGGAGAAAATCCTACTGTGGGGCTATGAGTGTAGAAAGTGTTAAATATGTTTATACAAACTTGTAAATCGTATTTCACCCCCTTAGGGGTGAATTTCTAAAAATCCTCTCTTATCGCTCGCTTACATCATAAAAGGAACCCTTGTACCAAATTTCAAGGTTCTAGGTATAGTAGTTTCGGCTTTGCGTTGATATATAAGTCAGTGAGTCGGAATCACCTTTTATACTAATATAGAAGATGTGTACTATATTTCTATAGCTAACTTTGAAAAATACTCTATTTTGTCGACAAAATGTTGGTAACTCTAGCTATAAACCATTTTCGGTGGGCAGGTGCGGGCGGCGGCTGGGTAGCCCGCTCGGGCCCCAGCACGCCGGGCTTCGAGCGCGTGCGGGGCGGAGCGCTGCGCGAGGGCGGCGCGGGCGGCCGCGCGTGCTCCGGCGCCGCGCACGGCGGCTTCGGCGGCGGCGGCGGCGGCTGTCTGCGGGGCGGAGGCGGTGGAGGCTGGATTGGTATGTACTCTTATGTTCTTTTGTTTGTTTGGTAGGGATGTGACTTGGCTGGGCACAAATCGGTTTTTAATAAATCGATTTTATATTGTAATCAAATAATCGATTTTTCAAAATTTGATGTTTTTCCAAAAAAAAATATCGATTTTTTATTATTGTTATTGTAAAGTTAGCCCCTTAAATACTTTTTGTTCATTTAGTTGACATTTTTTTGCAAAACACCACAAATAATAGGCACTAAATGGCGTTGCAAGTTGCAAGTAATTCTATTATAGAGCTGCTGCTAAAATATCGAAAATACGGCAAACTACGAAATACATAATCATTTTAGTATGTAAAAGCTACGCACTACTACTACGCGCTACTACGAAAGTATAAATAAAAAATCGATTAATTTGAAATCGATTATTTACGGTCGACAAATCGATTTATAAAAATCGATTATCTAAAAAAAAAAAGTTTTCTTAACTAATCGTCTACTTTTCGCATCTCTATTTTTTGGTCACATATTCTCAGCTTAACAACAGCGACTGTGTCTTGGGGTTTGTGGCTTTAAGGGCACCGACAGCACTAATAGATTCGGAATTTTAAAAACATCTTTTACACTTTTTAAATTTCTCATGTCATAGGCCTGACCAATCCTTGGTTACTTTTGATCGACTTTGAAAAAGGGAAGCTTCAATGTTTAGTTGTAAGCATTTTTTAGTCATTCTTTTCGAATAGTCACCATTAACTGATCCATCCCATGATCCCATCATTCATTATAAATTCAAAATACCCTCGAAATACTTACACAAACAAATCTACCCACCAGGTGGCAACACAAACGAAGCTGAAGGAAGGCATGGTGGTGGGGGCTGGTCGTTCCTGGACTCCGCGCGTGCGGAGCGACAATTCAGTCGCGCTGGGCTGGCAGCCCGGACCGGACCCGGGGAAGTTCTTGTCATACCCGCTATTCACGTAAGTTTACCTTGTAAAATTCGAGCGTAACTATACATACACCAATTTAAATTGAGATTGTGCCTGTTTTTTTTGTGCATAAATGAAAATAATAGTGTAATGCTACATTGCTATCATTTTATCTTGTTAAAAACAACTCTGAAATAAATTTGGTCTTTCAAATTTCAAAATATTGAAATAGTTTCTAATATGGTTGTAATAGTACTTACAAAAGTAAACATAATTACTAAAAGTGTAATGGTAGCGTTGGTTGTATAGCTGTTTATTATTTTTCATCCCATTGGAGAGGCGAGGCCGCAGAACTTACTTTGTAATGATTTACACAGTTGAAACTAAAATTGTAATGTTACAGAGTTGCGGCTGCAGCTACCGTTGCGTCGCGTTAAACGAGTACCGCAGCGAGGTCCGTTGCTACTGCCCTAAGTCCTGGACCTCTGATGTCTCGGACCCTACTAAATGCGTATGTAAGTATCACTGTAGGACCTCCTTCGTATCTTATATGTGAAATATCTAATGTAGCTTGGCATGGATTAGAATTTAAAACTAACAGTTTCACAAAATAAAAACAAAAAGGCATTTTGTGAACCTTTTTGACCTTGCATAACATTTTTTTACAAACATGGGATATATGGAGGCTTTACAATTTTATTACAAGCGTAACTCTCACGTTCATATAAATTTTCAGCTTAATTGGAATTTATGTAGGAAAAATGCAATTTATGCAAAAAAAAACAAGAAAATTAAATTTATGTTTACTTTGACCGGACTATAATGTGAAAATGCCGTACCCAAGTCATTTAATAAAACTGTCCATTTAATCAAAATTTCAAAATAAATACACATAATTTTTTATCGCAGTGCAAGAGAGCTGGTTCAAGCAGAACGTCTTCTGGTTGCTGCTGGCCGGCTCCATCACCGGCGTCATCATTGTCATCTGCTTATTTATCGTCGCTTGTCACTTTTGTAAGTATTCTTACAAAGCTTAACTGTGGTTGAATTCAAATCTTAATTTAAACAAGAGTCGATTCATTGATAGTAGGACTTCAATATCAACGTGGTGTAACTACCCTCATTAGTAATCGAATTGTAATTTTAAGGGTAAATGAATCCTGACATAGTTGGAATATTATCTTATAAGTACCTAGTTGTATTCTTATTTTAACTGACGGTCGAATTTATAGCTTCAGTAGTATTTCAAACTTCAATGTTTTCAAATTCTAACTTTATTGTTAATCGAACTTTGACTTTGACTTTGATAGTCGTCCTATGCCGCGGCGTGGCGTCGCCGCGTGGCGTAAGGTCTGCGGGCCTCGAGGAGCTCCTCTTTACCCGGG
>DWNE01005275.1:0-14171 GCA_018249875.1 Cecropterus toxeus | reverse complement strand
ATGAATTTTGAGTCCGAAGATTCCGAGGGTTTAAAGTGTACTTAATCCAAGACGCGTATCTCTGATTTCTGAAATGAAATGCGTGACTGACATTCATTTACATGTAACTGTTGGTAACGGTGCCTTTCTCATATCTGGGAGAACACCTAGAGTAAACATCATGTTGTCTCTCTGTCTTATCCAGTAGTTCATTTTTGCTCAAACTAAAAAGAACCATAAAAATAAATTTAATTGAAATCGTAATAGTATTTATAATTAAAATAGCAACATAATAAACGCTTTATACACTTATTGCCACACGTTAGGGTTTATAAATATAAATATAAATGATAATCATGGACAGACAAAAATACGAATACACAAACATCCAGACCCAGAAAAGTAATCTATATGCATCATTCACATCCTGCCTGTCCCGGAATCGAACCCTAAACCAACTGCGTATCATACCGATATTTTGTGCGTTCGGCTACGCGAGTCGTCCGCATTAAGTAGTAAACTCATGAATTTTATCAACTTTCCAAACAAGTCTCATAGTAGTTCAGTCAAATTTAAGGCATTATACTGGAGCTAGCTTTTATTGCCATGTAAAAAAAATCTTAAAAAAGGTAATATGACAAACAAAAAAGACAAATCCGCTGAGTTTCTTGTCGGATCTTCTCAATTGAGATCGTGTTTCAATCCGGTGGTAGTGTAAGAAAAATATTGTAACTTATCAGGTGTCAACAAATTGACATTTGTAAGTGCCCCCGAAGGCCTATGCAAAATGAAGTCATTTCATTTTAATTAATTGAAACGCCCGTAAATATATTTATCTTCTATCTAGTTGTGCTGACATTTAAATATAAATAAAATTATGAATAATTTATAAAGTCCGATTATAGAATGCCGAATTGATTTTACAGTATACTCTCATTAATTTATGTTGCTAAATGTTGCTATGTTGTTGACAAATTAATTTATTGTAATATTATTGACATGCATACATACTAACTTATTGTACGCCCAGTGAGGCAGGACATAGAGATCATATTTTCTGTTCCTACCTAAATATTATAACACCTGTTCTGTACGTATGTTCCACAATAAATATATTATGAAATATCTATTTTAAAGAAATACTAGCAGACTCGTGTCCACTTCGTTGGACATTTTTTCTACCCATAAAGTCAGATACTAAGTTTCATAGAGCTTGCATCAAAATTGGCGAACTTTCATACCAGCTTTTATACCCCTTAAGGGTTGGATTTCTAAAAATCCTTTCTTATCGCCCACTTATACCATGAAAGGAACCCTTGTACCAAATTTTAATTCTAGGTACAGTAGTTTCGGCTGTGCATTGATATATAAGTCAGTGAATCGGAATTGCCTCTTACATATATAGATACCTTTTATTTATTTATGTTCGTCGTACAGTTGGCGAAGCGTTGCGTGACGGAGCAGGAGTGTCGCTCGATGCCGCCGCCGCAGACTCCGTTCGCCGCCGAGAAGACCCAGTTTGCGCCCAAGATCAAGGCCTACAAGTTACTCGACGGCAGGCAGTGCGTGTACATATGTCCCAGCGGGTACAGCGAGGTGAATTATAATCTTGTACGCCTTGTTAACCGTCTTCAAAAACGAAGGAGGTTCTTAATTCGACAGTTTTCTTTTTCTTTAGCGTTTTGCAATGATATTACGGATTTTACTACTATTGTGCTGTGTAGATGAAATTTCCTAAAAAACAGCAGTATTTTAAACGCCTTCTACTTTTAAGGGGGTGGTGAACCAACAATTGACATTTAAATGTATTTTTATCCTCAGGGGTAGCAAGGCATATGTGGCCGAAAGATTCCGATTTATAATTCCGATAGAATCAAAGATTACCTGTAGACCCCCACAGGTAAACCCCAATGATTATTTTCAACCCCAGGTTGTGGGGGAGAGCTGGGGTTATTGACTGTCAGATGGAATGCATGCTTCTTTTGCTACATCTGCGCTTACAAAATAGATTAAAAAAGGTGTACAAGTCACCTATGGTGTAGTAAAATTACGAAAAAATAATAAAATTAAAAATAAAAGAACAATTATTATGAACGAGTAAGTTAATCGCTGCATTTGTTGAATTATATAATTAGGCTCGAAATAATATGGCTAGAATAACATTTAGCATAAAAATTTAATAAAGATAATTAAATTTAATATTGAATATACTCCTTGTGCACAAGCTACATTTCTTAACATTTTTAAACAGGTTTGCCTTTTAATTAGTGAAGCGAGTACGAGAAGTTTGTCCAATTAAGTCACACCTTCGCTTGAGTATGGGCATATTGCCAAGTATCACTTGTACTTTGCAGTCTCTTTTCAGTGCGACGATCTTCACTTATACTATATAAGGAGTGATTATTATTATTTATGTATGGTATGTAACTATGTAGTGTCCGACCGAAGGTCGACTTCTGACCAAAGCCGAAGGTTCAACAACCTAAAAATACTTAATACCAACTTGGCTAAATTCAGCACATAATCTCCAAGTTGCATATCTGTGACTTTGTTCGAATTGTGGAACAGAGTTAAAAGTGTAATATTCGTTCGACAGGAAGGCGACGCCAAGAACTCCACCTGCGAACTGTGTCCATCATGCGTGAGAGAGTGCGTCGGTACTAAGATAGACTCGGTGGCGGCCGCGGAGTCGTACCGTGGCTGCACGCGTATCAAGGGCGACCTGGACATCAGCCTGAGGCCCAAGGGAGGTGGGTTATCGCTGAATTTTCCAGTTTCTTTGGTTATAAGGAATCGAAGATACGAAGGGATGGGAAGAAAATTAGGATGATTGGGCATTTTAGCGAGAACTATGAGGAAAGGAAAGGAAAGAAAAGGAGATGAGTAGGAGTTGTTAAAATATTAAAGTAACAAACGAATATGCACCTTACGAGGTGGAACCTATTGAGGGGCCTTGTTGCCAATGATCATCAGTAATTGATCCCAATAGGTTGTACTACCTGAAGGTGGTCACAGATGCATTACCCTTTTGAAGACGCATCTTGAGTCTCTTTTCTTTAGCACACCCTTAAGCAAAAAAGACAAGCACTCAATATTGCTTTTAAGACATCTTTCTTCCCACTACTGTTACGAGATGTGCAAAATAGGATGTGTCAGAACCACCAATATATGAGATGATTGTGGTGATTTTTCGGTTTCCTTGGTGAGATGAAGTAAAACTTATCCTACATGGGACATGTACATGAAATTGGATAAATTTCGACTCCATCCCCACTTAGTTTTAAAGGTCACACGTAAGTAATAAGACAACAGGGCCGTGTTTTACCGTGGTTCTACCGGATTCATACTACAATTCCATAAACAGCACTGGTGTTCTGTCCTCAGTCAAAAAATAAAAGCTATGAAAATTGTGGTCAGGTAACGCGATGGCGACGCTCGAGGCGGCGCTGGGCGAGATCCGCGTGATCAGCGGCTGCCTGAAGGTGACGCGCTCATACCCGCTCGTGTCACTCATGTTCCTCAAGAACCTCGAGCGTATCGGCGGCAAGTGCGACGACAATAAGTGAGTCTGTAATGTCTTTTCGTTTCTTTGTTTTTTATTTATATATCCTTTTTACCCAACTGCGTCAGGAGGGTAATGTTTTTCGAGCGTACGTTTGTTTGTTTGATTGTATGTCGATTTCTTTGGCACGCGAACTTATTGAAAGTGGAATACACCAGTAAAACAACAGTATAACATGAAGTGAAACATTTTATCTAAAGTGATAAATGAGTATGTAACCTCTCAGATGTTGAGTGTGATTAAGTCAGAAGCGTTAACTGAACATAAATGTGTTACTAAGAGGCCTAAGTTGGAGTGTCTCAGGTGGCACACGTGTTACTATACCATTAACATCAGGGCTATGCTATTAGGCCTAATAATGACGGTTTTCGCTCTTGAACCATAAGCAGTTTTATACAATCACATTTTCCTTTACATTAAAATTTTACTGCACCCCATAGACATCTATAATCGAACCCGGAATATTATGTAATAATTTAATTATTGATGAATGGCGAATGTATTTGTATGAGATCATTTGGCAGTATATGTAATTTTAATTGGACTCTCGGCGACATAATGACTTACGATCAATTATACGAGAATTATATCATCCGATTTCGTAATACTCATAAATTCAAATTTAATTTTCAGAACGCAGACAGTATTACACATTTTCAACAATCCGAATCTCGAAATGCTCTGGGACTGGTCGATAAAGAAACTGGTGATCGAAACTGGCAAACTGTTCATACATTTCAATCCGAAGTTGTGCTACAATCAGATACTGCCTCTGAAGAATATGACGAGGCAGTCCACCTTCGACGAGATCGAGGTGTCTCAAGAAAACAACGGAAATCAGGCGTCTTGTAAGTATTTGGTTTTTGATGTGAAACATCATTAGGCGCTGGTAAATTTGATTGTCGGCATGGCGACGCTTGACTTTATTCATTTTAGCGCCATCTGTTATCGATCGAGTATCGATACTACTAAGCGGGCTGCGGTGTTAGTTTGACTTAGTACTGTACTACTAGGGGTACTGTTCGTAGATGGTGATATTTTAATTATGCTATATATTTCGTTCCTGTCGCTTTCTTGTCTTTTAATCATTTTACTTGTACGAACACGATGTTTCACATCTGCCAGTTGTTCCTCATTTCACATCGTGATGCTATTTTTTTATGTTTAATTGTAACGTTTGTGTAAAAAATACAGTGTCATGTTATTTTATTATATCTCGGTCGCTAAAAGTTTATTCCCAATCTGCATATAAGATCGTGGCTAAGGACCGAACATGCTCTAATTGTTTTAGCTTGTAGCTTATTGGTAAAACTTCGATATTGTGATTCAGAAGACTTGTGGCTCCATCTTTTGACGTTTTGTGGAAAGTCGCCACATTATGAATTATGAATATATAATATTTTGGAATAGTAGTGAACTACTGTGTTTTGTTTTGATTATTTAAAATAGCAATGTAATTGCTATAAAAACTTCCCCAAGACTTGTAGAATCTCAGTATAACGGTAGAGTAGAAATCTTTTACCTTTAGCATCATTTAATGAAAAGTTTGGAGATATTAGTCCTTTTACCGTGTACTATAACATGATTTATTCTATTGGCAGGTCTTCAGGATAGTTTAAACTTGTCGGTGCAAACAGTGTACCGCAACTTCGTGATACTCACATGGGACAAATACTGCCTAACTGACTCGCGCAAGCTACTCGGCTACTCGGTCTACTACTTGCCCACTGAAAGCAATGTCACCATATACGGTCAGAGGGACGCCTGTTCAGACAAGTTAGTTGACATTTTTTTAATATTTTTTACATTAACATATTGCTTACTAATTAGTTCAATTTTATGTAAATCCCCTCTTCGACGTTCAGTGGCTACATTTTTTCTGATTCCTTATCTTCAAAAAAAAAAACGATAACACAAATACCTAGGCGTGGGTTTCAGCGTTTCTTCTCAATTGTGTTCGTTTTCCGATCCGATAGTAGTATAATAAAAAAAAATTATAACTCACAATTTGTAAGCCAATGCAAAATAAGGACTTTTCTTTCCTGCTAATACTGCGAAGCCTGTGATCGGAAGCTAATTTGGAAAAAATCGATGCTCTAACCTCGTCGAATTTTGCAGCTGGAACGCGTTAGACATACCAATGGACAAGTTGCAGAACTACACAGACCCGGTCGAAGTGAAGAGCACGAAAGCGCTAACAAATCCTTGCGCGAACGTACAGCCGGTGTTCTACCCGCTGACGCAGCTCACGCCGTACACGCGCTACGCCGTGTACGTGAAGACGTACACCACGCTTCAGGATCAGAAGGGCGCTCAGAGCGCGATCATATACTTCCGGACGCTGCCTGGCCGTGAGTGTGCACATATACTTCAATTTATTACCAGTATCATTAATAAAGTTGGTAGAACCCTTTAGGGGAGTCTGAAGGCACCATCATCACAGCTGTTTCTTTCCAATATCAACAATGTTAACAACGCAACTGTGGTCAATTCTAGGTAAGACTTATCTAATGTTGATAACAGATGTGCATGGGTGGCCACTTACGGTAAAAATCACATTTATGACCTACTGCTTTTACAGGTGTTCTATAAAGTAAAAAGTGTTTAACCCTAGTCCACCATGTTTACTTGCAGTGAAATAGACATTACATTAGATTACATGAACTTTTTAAGGAAATCTGATGTGTGTACGTTTAAATATTTAAATATTATTTTTATTATACACGCGCCAACCTCACATGGCTTGACCTACTCTCTATTTTCCCCTCAATTAACACTTGTCACGTGTCAGTTTTTTCAACCTTTGTGGACGTATAAATATCTTCGGCACATTTAAATCATTTGATGTTTGACTAAATACAGACAGGTAGGCGGGCACGTGTATTTTTGTGCCTAATACCAATCGATATTGTGTAAAGAAAGCCAGTAAGTAACAATAGACGCGATACTCGTGTTTTTGTGCTTGCAAAGATATAAAAATACGTCGAGCGTTTATAAATAGCGAGTACGATATCAGTGTAAAAATGGCCAAAAATGTCTCTGGAATTATACAAAAAAATTATAGGTACAGAGATAATTTTATGAGGGTATGTAAATATTCAGTCTGAATATTTTCGTTCACATTATTACATACTAACATCTTTTTGTATGGACCTAGTCTGAAATAAAGCTTATTATTATTATTATATTGCCAGCTGGTAGAACCAATGTAGTTCGACCGGGGAAGTACCACCGCCACACCTATTTCTAGCGTGAAGCAGTTCTTGCGTTTCGGTGGAAGGGTGTGGTTGCCGGCTCACTTTTATATGAGGCGACCATCTCAGCCCTCGGGAGAAGCAACTCATCTGTGATAGACTTCATATAGAACCCCTGTTCTATATGAAGTTGCTTATCATTACCATGGGCGGCAGTAACACTTACCATCAGGTGGGCTTCTTGCTCGTTTGCTACTTCATATTTATAAAAAAAAAATGCATGTTAAAATTTACTTCATATTTATAAAAAAAAAAATATGTTAAAATTTGTTTCTCTAAAACGTTTCCAAACATAAAATAGTACACATACAGAATAATACAGAATAATTGGTCAATACTACTGTTCGCGTGGTATTTCTTCTTTTTTGGGGCTTTTCGAGTTTTAGTACGCGCTACAGTCCAAACGTATTGATGGATTGTAACATATAATATATCATCAGAATCGTTTCACTTTGCAGAGTGACATAGGATATATAATTTTTAAAAATAGTGCTTTTCAATAAAAATGTGGGAGAAGGGACGACTTTTTATTATTATAGCAATATGGGTATGCAATATCAAATGAAGGCAAATAGACCTATAAAAATATATAATAATATTCCTATATGGTATTATTTTGACGAAAACTTGTGTTAGGCATTAATTAAATTATTATAAAAAATCGGCTGCGTAAAAAACAATGAACTGAACCTGTAGGCAATCGTTAATAAGCAGTAAGGTTTTTTTTACAACATTACTATTATCACTGTTATAAAAAACACTGATCGACATTGTTATTTTCGAGGTGATAACGTCCTTTAAACCGATGAACACTGGCTGCGCGCAAGAAAAAGTGACACGTTCCGCCTGAGCCTGAGCGTAGGCGGAGAAAATATTTGAATTAATGAGTGAAAATAAATGTTAATTTATCGAAAATTCATAATATTCAATAAACTCCTTTGTATTGTATAAAATAATGATAATTCCTTCATAATAATTCAATTCAATCCATAAAAGTATGCAATTTTTCATCAATGTTCTTTTATGACGTTATTACGTAAAACTATCGACCGTGAATCGACTTCACAGATATTTTTTTCCCCAGAGCCAAGCCCACCGCTGGGGCTGACGGCGGAGGCGGTGCGGGCACACTCCGCGACCATCCGCTGGGCGCCGCCCGCGCTGCCCAACGGCACCATCACGTCCTACCACATCGAGCTACAGGCCAACTTCTACAACCGACCCAAGATACTCGCCGGCGACGTTAACTACTGCGGCAATCGTAAATACATTTATATCTATATGAAATAAATATACTTAATATCTTTAATTTTTATACTTTTATTTTTATATAAGTGGATTATTTTCATAGTTTCGTTTAGTCTTCTAGCTGATAAAATCAACCTTCGAACTAAATTAACACACACATTATATCTATATCACAACTTAGTTTTCACGATATCTGTTAATTATTTATATTTCACATAAATATCTTGAAGTTTTATAATTTGTACATCGATTCGCTCGAACCTGTGTAGATGGCACCGTACGACTAAATATGAGATAAAATATCTCCATAAAGCGAGGCCGAAAAATTCACAACGTAACTAATTTCAAATGTTCGTTCGCAGCGAGCGCGCTAATGAACATGATCGCGCTGCGCAGCGAGGACGCGGCGGGGGAGACGGGGGACGCGGGCGAGGGCGGCGTGGCGGGCGCGGGCGGGGGCAAGGCGGGCGGAGGAAACGGCACGTGCGCCTGCCGGGACGAGCCCGCTCCTCGCTTCACCGTCCGCGCGGAGGAGGACCGCCAGGAGAGCATCAACTTCGAGAACGACCTGCAGAACCTGGTCAGCCTTGCACATGCATCCCGCTCGTACGTAACGCACGCGCGTGCCGATGACGCACCTATTACAGTTAAACCGCGCGCGTTGCAGCGTTGCGGATTATATACAGGATGTTTCTTTCGAATGAGTGCGTGAATGTGAATGAATGTGTTACGTCATTCTAAAATTTTCTAAAGTGTTAGGAGTACCAAATTAGGCACGAGGTTAATTTGGATTAAAACTTTAGTTTAATTATTAATTAAAAAAGAATAATATATTTTTAAGCGATATATTATTGCGCTATCTACTATCGTTTTCTATTTATTTATTATAAAAGAAAGTCCAATTTTAAAGAAATACATCAGTTTTTTAATTGAATTTGATCCCATAACTTGTAACATTTTTAACAATTCCTCATACTTTCGGTTTTAATCATCTACACCAGGTTGAAAAATTCACCCTGTATACTAAGCAGATATATGTTGCGTGTATGTAACGCATATGTAATTGACGTTAGATATTATTCTACTCTAATTTAAAGTTGTTGTGACCGGCAACAACCATCTAACATTAACTAGGTGTGATCGTTTACTGATTTCATTCTGTAAAAAGATTTACATTTTGCCCGTTACTGCTTTCGCACTTGTTTTTGTAGTTGTTATTTCAAGGTGTATTAATTTTATTTTTGTGATAATTACTTATCGCTTATGTCATTATTGAATTATCTGTCTATCTAGTGTAATAACGTAATTACAACTCCATTTTATAGAAGTATAGTTTGAAATTGTTTAAAATATCACATTAAAAATATTCCAATGTGTATTCCATTTAATAATTTGATTTTTCAAGTATAATTATAGGTGCGCAGATATAGGAAAAAATAATTAACGTAACGATTTATGTAACTAAAACAGTTACGTTCGAGCGGTACGTTACAATAATAAAATTTAATATTTATCCAGGTGTACATACGGAACAGATCGCAAAAGAACAAAGTGCGGCGTTCGATAGACAACAACATGAAGAGCATGCTGGTCATCCTCAGCGGCAATTCGAAGCCGATGCCGAACGCGACGTACGAGAATACGACGGACGGCGGTAAATATGAAACAAACGTAAATTTCAAAATGTGGCCGATCGATACGTCTCTCGCGACATTCAACCATTTTTAACACTTATTTGCGCTTACCCTGTGCCATCGTTTCTCAACCTGGGCGTCATGCTCCCTGGGGGTTGCGGTTTTTTTTAAAGGGGGTCGCTATCTGCTAAAATTGAGAATTGTATTGTATGCGAAAGATTTTTTTTTTTTAATTAATTACTTACGTAATGAAATCGGAAGTTACTATGTAACAGTAATATTGGAAGGAATATTTTAAAGGTATATAAAACGAAATGTTATTAATTACAATATTTCATAGCAAAGGTGCGCCGCAAGCCACTGTCAAAAATTTTTACTTATCTATAGATCGCGAAATAACAATGGTTGAGAAACAATGGCCGACGCTATCGTCTGTGCTTTTTCTCGTGAATCCTCACCGGCCATGTGTACGTTTTAATTTCAGTCAAGTGCAGTCGCGACCAGTCTAACGCTTGCATCATTAAGGATCATTCCGCAGGTTATTAACAGATACCCATAGTAGATACTGTAGAACATTTGTAGAATTTTGTAACTGCATTCATTGCATGGATACTAACTGTAAATGTATTTTTTTTGGGTAATTTTGACGCATGATGTTGCAAGCTGTATGCATGATGTTGACTTGAAATTATAAATTCTAACGATCATATTTCACAATATGTGTTTGAGCTTTAGCTTGTAAGTATTAGGGATTGTTGTGTTTTTCTTTCTTATTATTTTGGTCATATGTCATTTGTTGATGATAATAATCTCTCATTTGCAGCTTTACGAGCATTTTTACTTATTTTTAAGTTAAAATTGGATATATCACATCATATAAGGTTGTACATGTTTTAAACGACTATTTTGCATGAGTTTTAGGAAATAAAAAAAGTAATTATTTTAAATTAATGAAACGATGTCAAATATCCTTGGATCTTAAGAATCAATTTTTTGGTACTGCTGCATAATTTCACATTTGTAATTAGTACATAGTACATTTTATACATGCGTATATTCTGGTATATCACTAAATATCACTGATCTTACCTAATCACAAAGGTGCCAAATGAATCTTTCTTATTCTAAACTTATCCCAAAGTGGTTATTATATTTATAAAATGTGGTGTTTGAAGATATTGTGGTTATACATAGGTATCTTTCTATAATGAAAACTAAGCTTGTGATTGGACCATACACACATATCGTCGACTGTAAAACTAAATGGGCTTAAATAATTTTTTTATTGCAAACAAACAGAGGCCAATTTTTATATAGAAAACATGTTATAAATGAAAATATTAGCTTAGGTATAAACAAATTTACAGCATTTGTTTTTTTTATCGAGTTCGGTATTTTTATATTTATATTCTCCAGCAAAATTTGACACTTTAGTCTTGTCAGACAATTCTGACTTATCTTTCTTCTTAATTCTTACTTATCTGAAGTGCAATCACTTATATTATCGATGTCATCAATCATTTATCTCAAACCTTCCATTACCAACAGTGTACGTAAAGTCGGTGTACTACGACCTCGACGGTAGCGCCACCTCGCTGGCGGTGGACAACATGCGCCACTTCACGTGGTATACCGTCAACATATGGTCGTGCCGCGCGCAGCAAGACAACGAGCAGACCGCCGACTACAACACCAACTGGTGCTCGGAGCGCGCCTACTACACCTTCAGGACTTTGGAGAAAGGTAAGGGAGTGTCCTTTAAGCGAGTAATTGATTATGCCGATTTTTCGACTCCCCCCTTAGTGAGGTATAGTGAGATTCATCTACACCTCCCCACCCACAACATTAAGTTATGTAGGGGTGTGCGACTATCATTCCAATAATAATTAATAGTCGAATATATAATTGACTTATCACTGAATAATTAGATTATTTGAGTTAGTCGGATTTTCGAGTTATTGGAAAGTTCGGGAATAATTCGAAGAATTGAGAATAATTCAAGTTTTGATTTCGTTTTTTTTTATTATCTTCTATTACTTCTTTGTCTCAGTTAATGCTGATGTAGTGCGGAATGTGGAAGCGAAGGTTCTGCCGTCAAACAAGACCCTACCCGAGGTGAACGTGACGTGGCAGCCCCCGGAGGACCCCAACGGCTTCGTGGTGGCCTACAACGTACACTACTCACGCGTTGAGGCGCCTAGCGAGGTACAAGAATATTTTTTAAAATCGGTTCTATCATTATTGCATTAATATTCAGTACGAATAAAGTTGCAGATTTTATTTAAGGCCAACGCAAGTTTCTTTGACATAAACACACACACACACGCACAACGTGAAATGGGTCTTCATTTTAGAAATTGTGAGAACTCCTTTAACACCATAGATACATTTATTATTTACTGAAATTAATTAAACAATGCATGATCTGAATTCAATTCATTAGCGCATTCATAGTTATATACTAAAGATTATTTATAGTTCGGAATATGATGTAACATTCTTATTGCACAGAAACAAAATAAGGATTACCTTATTTTGCATTAGGTTTATAGGCGATCTTATGGCTACAGCACTGCCTTGTATTTTTATTCTGGAAATATTTATATTGTAATAGGTAATAACGGATACACGATACGGGGTTTTGTTTGCTTTACTGTCGAGATTTTTTTTATTATTATTATTTTATTTATTTGGATTGCCAACGTAAAATACAGCACAACAAGCTTTAAATTTACTTACATTTTATGGCTGTAAACATAACTGCTTTAACTTTACAACTATTATTAAAATACTTAGTATAATTCAGCTAATCCAACTTTACGTATAGGTGCATAGTATGTACGAAGTCTCAGAGTCCAAAATAAGTAGTGGGAGTTTAAAATCTTCCTTTTCCATATCGAATAAATATATTGTCGGCGTAGCGCACGGATCGGCCTGCACATATAAGAGTTTAATAATCTTAAAGATCTCGATTATGGTATATAAAAGGGAATGAGCCTGCCATCCACAAACAACTTTTTTACGTACATACTGAAAATAGAGCACAGTCAAACGCTACGCGTTCGACATGCAGTAAAATCAAATAGGTAATTGGTGTGGTGTAACTTTAGTACACAACCGACCATGATTTAGACATGGGAAGAATGAAAAAAATATAATAACAATAATATATTAAGAACATAAATTAAAATAAGTTTCCGTAGAAATATACTTGTAAAGATAACAGGTATTTTTAATGCAAAAACTATTTTAAATTCGTTCATTAAAAACCGGAAAGTTTTATTCAACTGCAATGCATAAGATTCATTGCAAAATGCTTCGCAATCCAATATCGTTCGTTACGGAGGTAGTTAGAGTCGTCTCAAGTTTTTTCCTCAATTTGTTCGCAGCCTTTCGCCCCCTCCATTACAAACTTCTCAGCTTCATTAGAGGATTTAAAACGCAAATTTCCTTTTCGATTGTAACTTTTTTCCACTCCTTGAAAGGAAGCTTCTTTTAGACTTGAAAGAAAATTAGTATCCTTCCCTTTGAGGGGTGCCAACGTGTTTTTAAAATGTTCATTTGAATATTTTACTCAATCTGCTAGAAAAGCTGTTATATTCTTGCATTTCAGTATACAGTTCGGGGTATACATAATTAACGACACTATCTACTATGGTAAAATAGTTTACAGAGAATAATAATTTTTTAATTTATATATCATTTTATCCATTACGTTAACTTAATAAAAAAGGAATAGTAATAAAAAAATAAAATAGTATTTATTACTTAAATAATGGTAAAACCCTTATTGCTACGATAGCGTGGTCATACTTGTAGATTCATACATACCTACCTTTTTATATTTAAACCTTACGATAAGGCATACGGGTTATCTGATGGAAAGTCACCGTTGGCTATGGACATTGCAACACTAGAGCAGTCGCCAATAAATCGCCGGCTTTGAAAGAGCGCTATTTTCGTCCCTTTTTTGAAAAACCCTGTCATAGCGTTCTGAGAATCCTCAGGAGGAAGTTCGTTTAACAACTTAATGGTCCATAGCAAAAACGAGCAATCTGAACCTTGGAGGAACGCCACGAGTCCAGTTGATGTGGATGGAATTTATCCTGCGGCGAGTGGTGCGCTGGAGAATAGATGAAGTAGGAATCTGGTCAATGAGTTCCTGTTTTTATCCTAGAACTGCAATGTTACAAATGCTGTTTTATCTTATTTAAAGTGCTTGGTAAGACAAGAGGTAGTCCAACTTAGTTCTTTTGAGTAGCAACACCGTATTTTGGGTTGATTACCCATGATTTTATTGGTGACAGAAATATTTGTTCCTAATACGTACCTAATATAGTATGAAATTGTTTTTAGACAATGGGTGCCACGTGAATGAAATGATCTGAAGAAAATAATACGCGATATGGCTTCCTTTGTAAAGTTGTGTTGACTACCCTATAAAAATGGTAGGATTTCAGTCCTATTTGTAACGTGTAACTAAAAGTTGAATTT
>DWNE01005274.1:0-14173 GCA_018249875.1 Cecropterus toxeus | reverse complement strand
CGAAACAAGATTTTTAATCGAGCATTCGGTTCGTTTTTGCGACTGCTCAGTTGAAAAACCCGTACTAAAGGTACTGTACCTATATGCTTTAATGGCGCTTTTGACACTCCTAAACAACTAAGAGTACACACACTAAGAGTCCCTATATCGTGGGTTACATGGACACGTAAACACCCAGACTAACACACAGAACAGAAAACTTAATTCCTCATTTAAATATTTGCCTAGCCGGGGATCGAACCTGGAACCCATTGCGTATTAGGCCAGTATGGTGACCGCTCTGCTACGTAGTCGATATTTAAATAACGAGCATAATAAAATTCTATTTAGATAAGCGCTTTATCCTTTATGAAATAACCATTAACAAAGATACGGTATTAAAGGTTTATTTTGAACTGAGCTCATTGTAAAACAATTTAATTAATAAAATTTCATTAACCGTACAACACATCAGAAAATAATTAAATAGAGATTACGTATTAATATTATTAATTGATGGGACGTTTAAAATCACAGGCAATTAAAATTTGAAATTTAAAAATTCCGTTGTGTCAATTAGTTTTGTATTATCTCATTTGTTCCTGGCTTGTTCCGTTCAGAAAGAATTGTTTTACTGACGGAGGAGATGTGGTAAAAAAAATACGCGAGGAATTTAAGTAAGCATGGCTTTACACAAGCGACAGTTCAATTTATTTCTTTTTATTTTATCAGTTTGAAGTAGCAAACGAGCATGTAGTCCACGTGATGGTAAGTGGTTACTGCCGCCCATAGACATCTGCAAGCATATAGAACTGGGATTCTATCTGAAGTTAATCACAAATGCGTTGCTACTCCCGAGGACTGAAATGGCCGCCTCATATATAAGTAGCCGGCAACCACACTTTTCTAACGAAACTCAAAACTGCTTTGGACCATTGATTTTCTAAAATTATATACGTGTTAGAAATTAATAATCACTGTTTTCGGTGACGAAAAATATCGTGTTTATAAGCAACGACAAATAGAAATGTATTCGTTGCTTTCTATCTTAAGTCAATCATAGATGCAAATGATAGATAGTTATTGCTTAAACCTTAATATCAAGACTGGATCTATTACGTTATAAAGTTCTCTAGTAATATATAATAGATAAACTGATAAAGCCGTATCTCACCTGAGGACGCTGAATAATGGATGAAGGCGAAAGTGCGGGCACATCGTAATAAAACTGAAAGTAATGGTTGGGACTTACCAAACGCTGCAATGATGTGATACGTTCTTCGAAAGGGGATCGACGTTCACGATATAACACTTGTGTTAACTTAGCATTATGTGTATTTTATGTAAAAGATAAAGGAAACGAGCTTACAACCGTGGCGTTGACTGATCCCAACAAGGCAGAAGACCAACTTGTGTTTAAACGCAGGTACGTAATGGTATTGGAAGACTAAAATGGAATTTATTTTAAAGAAAAAAATGTCTTAACATATCCTTAAAAAATATATAGAAGGCATGTCTGCCAGATGGTAAGTGGTCACTGCCGTCCATGGACATCTGTAAGTAACTTCGCATAGAAAAGAGGTTCAACTGAAGTCGATCACAGATGCGTTGCCAATCCATGGTTGCTTTATATATAAGTGCGGCGTCAAACACAAAATATCACTAAACAACAGCATCCACAGTTGCACTATTAACAGTTCTACTACCGATAGGTTAAAAAAATGATTTAAAAATAACGTTTAGTCTAGTTTGCGGTTATAATTTAGAAACTCGTGGAACTCTGTGGATTATACGCGACCATATCACCAAAATTTATAGTATGTACATAGTATTTGCGCTATCATTTAAATCTCCTAAGTATAATATTAATAAGCAATTCAGTTCACAAGGATAACATCAATGATTAATTAATTATTATAATTATAATAAACATCTATGATTTACTTAGCAGGAACCCTGTTCTATATGCAGTTTATTACACCCAAGCGATCAATACACTAATCACTTCGAAGGAATAAAGACATTCTGAGTAAACACGTTTTGCTTTGCACCGTTAAATGGAGACAGCTTTGGCCAAACATTTTTTAAAGACTTTACTAGCTTATTCTCCTGGATCTGCCCGTTGCGGTCAGGTTTATCACGGTAATGAGCGTCCCATGTGTTAATCAAGTTCATAAACTATTTAGTAGTTTTGCGTGAAAAAATGACAAACGTACATACATTATCACGAACTTTCGCTTTTATAATATTAGTAAGATTGTGTCAACATACAAGAAATTCGTGTCAATTGCATTATTTTCAATTTAGTCTGGTTTAAATTCCTAATACGCTATTTAGACTACAAATTAATGCCTTGGAAAACAACAGCATTTTTAAGGCATTCATAGAAGTGTTGTTGGCCGAAGACTAAGTTGAAACGCCTTGAGTGCCAATATAGTATACATTGTACTACCGTCATATCGGTACAGTTATTATGAACGCTATTGTAAAAAAAAATGTTTCCACAATAAATATTTTTTGAGTCGTCAAAAGATTGACCGCATACAAGTCCTTCGTACTTTGATTTGACATTCTTAAAATAACTAACTGCAGTTACTAATTACGTAGTTCCAAGATATCATTTCGAATTACTGTTAATTAATGATCTGTCCTTTTCGGATGAAGTAACGGATCTTAATCAGGGCAGGTTTTTGTGCCGTTGGAGCAAAAACCGCGTGCCATAACAACCAGTCGAGTATGACAGGTACTGAATGTCTCCTGTAACTTGTCACGATGACGGTGATGACGTGACGGGACCGGTGTGACGGGAAAAAATGACACGTGCCAATTAAAGGATATGAAAATTGTATGTGAGTCGAGGGTACGTTTACGTGCTTACTATGTTGCAATTTGTGATGTGTATTGGTTTAGAAATACTGTTGAAAATTAATTAGAGAAGGTCATAGCGGAAAAGAGAGTTTTGGCTTTGTTTACAATGATGTGACTTGCAATGTTTATTTAATAAAAGAAGATAATAGTGGAAAATTTAGCAATAAAGAAAGGAAAAGAGGACAGGCGAACAAGAAAGGCAAAAGTCCAAAGTATTACCATGAAACAAGTCATGGGTTAATGATGATAAAATGTGATGATTTCGGTTTTAAAATACTTCTTGGTCAAGTTTAATAATATTTCTTTTTCTTTTAAGGCCATAATACATATCCAATCTTATTTTGAGGTAGTCATATGTTTAACAAAAGCATTATTATTAGCATATTATAAGCATAAGATTATTAAAGATTAACTTTGGGAATAAAAGGTTGGTACATTTTTTGGCCACAATTGTCAACCGTCACACTCGTTATAAGTTTACGAATAAAAGGTTGGTTAAGATTTTTATTTTTGGCAAAATTTCCAATTTTCACCCTCCTTATTCATACATTAGGTACGCTTGAAGCACCCACTCAGACACAATACCAGACTTCTAAAAGTAACCGACACTTATCTCGAGTTACCTACGGGCGTGAGTCAGTAATATTTCTGGCCAAAAAACAACATACACACGAGAGAAATAATAATTATTTCTGAAAGACGTACTGACACGTACCCTCATGGCGATGGCACTCCGAGCCCTCTAAAAATAGTTTACTTAGGCGTCGGGGGAGATAAGCTTTTCGTCATACACTGGATTTAGACAGGGTTGGCGATTTTGCGGAATTCGTTCTCGCAACGTGTAAAAAAGGTAATTATTCTTTAGCTAATGTTATTCCCTCGTTTTAATTCGTTTTATAATGTAATAATAATTATCTATCTTAGTAATATCATAAAAGTGAAGGTTTTTAAGGATGAATGGATCGATGGATGGATATTTGTTACACCTTAAAATTGTTGAACGGATCTGAATGGCAAACATTTTTTTTGTCTGAAGTAAGATGTGAAGGTGGTAAAACCCTTTGTAGTTCGACTCTGGAGGCGTTACAAAGCAGCGCTTAACACAACTGAAAAGGTCTACTAGATTCTAAATATTCATAAGATAAAATGAAAATTCAATATAAGTTTATGCCTGTAACTTCTATTTTTTTTTATAAATATGAAGTAGCAAACGAGCAAGCACCCCACTTGATGGTAAGTGGTTACTGCCGCCCATGGACATTTGTAAGCAACTTCATATAGAACAGGGGTTCTATATGAAGTCTACCTACTCCCGAGGACTAAGATAGTCGCCTCATATAAAAGTAAGCCGGCAAACACACCCTTCCACCGAAACTCAAGAATTGCTTCGCGCTAGAAATAGGTCTGGCGGTGGTACTTCCCCGGTCGAACTACATTAAGGTTAAAATCGGACGTTGCGCTAAAAACCATAAGTTATGCGCGACTATACAATGAAGTAAAAATAATTATGAAATCTTATCGAAGAATTTTGTCGAAACATTTCAGACTTTTAGTCAGAACTTTCGATGGAACTAAAAATAAATATTCAATCAAAATAAAAACACCTCAAACGGTTTCCCGGAACAAAATATCACTTTCATCTCTATAACCCTGATTGCCTCGCGGAGCATTCACGCAGGGTAACCAGGGCGCGTCTTGTTGAGGGGAATCAAAACGTGCGATCTGTATAGCACTCTCATTGGCTGGTAGGGTGCCCAGGATTTATAATTTTGTCCTGGGAAAAATGGCAAAATTTTTGGACTTTTGTCTTTTGCTGAAAACACTGTAATTGGGTAACTTGTGTTTTAGGAGGCTTTTAAGGATGCTGACTTTGGTTATTTGGAAAATTAATTACAAACATGGGGTGATATGACAAAATAAATGGTAGCATAGAGGTCAGGTTCATTTGTTAAACCAAACCAGTGTTACAAAAAAAATACATGAACTTATTGTAATGTAGTCAATGCTACGGATACTTGTTGCTATATTACTTTGATAGGCGTTTTTTTTTCGTTCTAATAACATTAAAGCAGCATATATGTACGCAGTCAGCCTGAGGATAAGTGGACACTTCTGTCCAAGGACATCTGTAAGCAACTTTATACAGTACAAGGGTTCTATACAAAGTCAATCACAGATGCGTTGCTACTCCCGTAATTCAAAACGGTCGCCTCATATGAAAGCGACCCGGCAATCACGCGTTCCACCGAAACGTACGAACTGCTTCACGTTATATAGTGTCGTGTTGGTACTTCCATGGTCGAACCATTTTCCTTGTGGCATCTTGAAAACACAACGTTGCTCTCGGTGATTTTTGCGGACTTTTTCTAGGCACTGGCAATAGAGGTGTTTCAAATAAAAGTACGCAGTGAAGTACTACTCTCCGTTAAGTAGTCCCTATTACTAATTAGCTAATACATAAGTATATTAAAAAAAAAAAACTAGTTCTGGTGACATATCTACACAGTTTCATGCAACTATGTAGTAATGTATAGTATCATAATTGTGTCCATTCATCCATTGACCTGTGCTTCCGTGATAAATATTAAAACTAGAAAATATAACATAGAATACAAAATAAACCTAAAACCTAAAGCGCGAATTTTGTGAAAGCTTTTGTCGAACAATACGTGAGTGCTTTATGTTAACCCTCGCGTCGAATTCGACGTAATCATTATTAGCCGAGGGCCACAAAACTATCGGGTCAAGCCTCATTCGTTTTCCGCTGCGAGCGTATTTTATGTATATACGTACCTTTAAAAATCGCTGCAAATTGTAGCGATGAAATGAAAATCGCACACGCTTACTCCGATTAACAAATAACGCTTAAAGCGATTGTTTTGTGGCCCTCAGGTTAGGCAATAGCGCTATTCTAAAAATGAATATCTAAGAATTGTGCTAACAATACCCTGTTCTCTAAAGCCTTTAGAGACACCCTCGCGGGAGACAAGTAGGGGAGGTAGGGGAACGTGGAACCTTTGTCTGCGCGGCGTCATTACTTTGTCAAAGGTCCTTCGTGGAGCGCGATACTAAGTAACCTGTACGTATGTAGGCTTATATCCCCAGATGTACCTGGAGTGCTTTGTGGGATTTCGGAGCGCTAATATTTCCTTTAAGGATTAAACGCTTTTTTGGGTTTTACGTTTTACTTTTGCGCTTGGATAAAGATTATTGCGCATTGATGATGTTGGTATTAAACTTATTCTAAATTGCAATATTATGATACATTATAGATGCGAGTTTTTTTATGCTTAAATTTGTTTGATTTTGTCGTTAGAAAGTTATATTTGCAAGAAGTAGTAAATTTTAATTTGATTAGATTGCATTGTAATTTGTAGCGTTCAGTTGCAGCATGAGAAAGTTTACAGCACTAGTGGGCGATCTTATTCATTTGATCCAATTCGAGTGTTTAATTAATTGACTGCAATTATAATTGATGATGTTGGAAAACTTAGACAGACCAGTAAGCATTATAATCTATAATGCTTATATTAAATATATCGTTAAATTAATGTTAATTTAACAATATATTTTAATATAATTTTATGTAATGATTATATTGTAATAATTAAAATAATCCATACTTCAGATCTCAGATCATAAACAATTAAATTCGCATTTTGAACAAATATTTAGTCTTTGTTTAATTAAAAACCATTTTCTCTACCAAAAGTTATGACAATTTCCCATTATGTAATATTCATAAAATACCTAGTACATTAAATGGACGTTCTACAATTAAACCACTTTACAATGGCACTTCTGTAACTTCTGTAACTTCTGTAACTTCTGTAACTTTGGAATTGCAAATATAACATGACAAAACTCATAACGGTGCAGTTTTTCAGAACAATGCTGGTAGTTACATCTAATAGAGAATATTTAGAATTGCCAACAGATATCTGGAACCGAATCGTGCGCATGATGGCGTCACAATGCGCGATGGCAGATAACATTAACCTTAGAACTAGCAGTGAGCTTTATACATTTGTAAACAACAATATATAGCAACTAACGGCTTTAAATAGCAAACAAACAAACAAACAACCAAGCAACATACAGTATAGTTAAAGAAAGAAAAAAGCAAGAAAGAAAAAATAAAATAGTTTATTCATAATGCGTTAATGTTAAAGATACAGTAATAATATACTAACAAATTACATTAGATACGTGAATCACGAAATGGGTACACATAGTTAAGTAAGTTCTTTAAAATTATATGGAAAAGAAATATTTTAAACGTGCACTGTTGTGGAATAAATAAATTTAAAGGTGGTAGAACTTTGTTGTTCGAATCTACACCACCGCCGTACCTATTTCTGCCAAAAACGCAGTGTTATATGCTGCTGTGTTCTGGTCTAACCTGTGTAGCAAGGGTGACATATGTACTTTTATATTTGACTGAAATAGCGAACGAGCATGCAACCTAATGGTAAGTGGTTACTACCGCCCATGGATATATGTAATCAACTTCATATAGAACGTCATGTAGAAAGTTGATCACAGATACGTTGCTACTCCCGAGGACTGTGATGGTCGCCTCATATTATAAGTGAGCCGGCAACCACACCCTTCCAACGAAACGCAAGAACTGTTTCACGTTAGAAATAGACGTGGCGGTGGTACTTCCCTGGTCGAACTACACTGGTTGTACCACCTGTTCAAATCTTATCCTTATACTTATCCGAGGCGAGACTTAATCCACGGGGGTAGCAACGCGTCTGTGGTTAACCTCAGGTTAAACTGATTTTATCTGGGGTTCATTTGATAGATGTCCAGGGGTGGCAATTTCCACCCATCATCAAGTAGACTGCGTGCTCATTTCAGGTAAGACTAATAATTTCTGGGCTCATTACTCATTTATCAATAGCCAGTGGCTAAAATACATACTATTACATACATTTTTTTGGCGATTTAAAATTTAAACCTTGATAGATATATGTATATATGAAGGATTTCCTTTTTTTCATTACTCCTAATTTATACTACGTGTTTTTATGTATCTTATTTCTTGTTAATCTTTTAAACTTACGACACGTGATGATACTAAATAAACCAATAAATGTAGCAAAAGCAACTATTTTGGAAGTTAGTTAGTTGTTGTAAGCAAAATAAATATATATATAAACAAATACATTAAAATGAGATATTGTGTGTTTGTTGATTACTCAATCACGCATGAACCACTGGTCCGATTTACATCAAATTTTGCATGGATGTAGCTAATATACTTAGTCAACTTATAGGTTACATTTGATTTCAATATTTTTAATATTTAAAAATGGCGACTTTTTTAAAATCCCGTAGCGAGGAACACGTACTTTTGTTAGACGTTATAATTTGTTAGTAGTTATAGGAGAAAATCCTACTGTGGGGTTATGAGGATAGAAAGCGTTACGTTTACGTTAGTCATTTATAAATGAGCAATCGACGTAACCCATTCAGACAACGCGTGCGCCAGTGACCGACCCCAGCGTCAATCAATGCTTGGCTAACTGAATCGCGGACTGAACGCCCATAAAAACCTGCACTGTAATGACGTTGGCTCAGTTCATAAGCGTCAAGCGAGATAATGAAAGTAGCTACATACAGAGTAGGTACGAAAATACTCAGACCCTGAACATTTTTATATTCACCACGCAGACATTAACCCGGCTGAGATTCAAATCCGAAACCCTCTGCCAGAAATGACAGCTCTGCTACAAAGGTCGTGATGAAAGAATAAAGGGTTTACCTACATGTTCTGGCTAAAAACTAAACATTTTATAACGAGTAGCAGTATTTTTGGAAACAAACCATGATTTAAATAATACTCAAACAAAGTGATAAAGAGTGATAAATCAGTTTAATGTAATGATCTAACTGCTACGTACCAGTTAATATATATTTTTTATTTTGTATTAGCTGTATTCCGCGGTTTTACCCAGGCTAAATAGTTAAGTAGTTTAGTTACTAACCATGATTTACAAATTCTGAAAACGGTAGAATACATCAATTTCAATGAAATGAAAAATGTTAATTTAGTTAATTCAACTTTTGCTATAAATATTTCAATAAAATCATTATCTTAGGTAAATTCAGAAGTTCAACTTTGATTCTATTACAAACCCACAGACGAATTATGGTAATGTCCATTACTTATTCACCGTTCCTCAAAGGATTTTTGCACATCAATGTGCAACATACGCCACGTGGAATTTTTATTATACGAATAGATGTTCTGGTTTTAAAAGAACTTTTAACAGTTTTATTTGTTTTTAATTAACTACAAAAAATCCATATCGTAAGGATAATGCGAGCCGTAGAGACATGAAATGCTCGATGCATTGATAAAAACGATGTTTCTTATAACTTGTACTGTGTAGGATAACATCTGAGTGTCGGTCAAGGGGCCAGGAGACAGTTAGACCTTAGCTAAGCTCGCCATTACTTTCTTAAGCGGTTATGTTATTTATGTCACAGCCACTAGAGGAAATGTTTGAATTAATTTAAACTTTATATTTTTCGAAATCGAATTAACAAACGAGCAAGCAATCCGATGATCACTATCATTTATATACATCTGTAACGAAGTCCACAAAGATCAAGGGGTCTACCTGAAGTCAATGACAGAGGACTTAGATGGTCGCCTCGATATCAGTCGGCACCCACAACCTTTCAACGAAACACATGAACTCCTTCATGTTAGAAATAAGTGTGGCGATGGTACCTTCTCGTTTAAACGATACTGATTCTGGAAGATGGTGATAGAACGTAAGATTGTCTTATGAACGTTGTTTTACCATATTTTGGTAATTTTGATGTTATTTAAGAAGACAAACCCAAAAAAATATCCGTTCAATAGAAACATGGTTTTTATCCTCTTTTTTATAAGATTGAGAAGGCTTAATCTATTATTGTAACCAAATGCATTTCTAAAGCATATACAATATTATCTATATCTACTCTGCTGTTATAGTGTAAAAACTTAGGCTTTTCATTACGTAACATAACCTAATAATTATTAATATTATTATTTTGTGATTTTCTTCTTTCTTATTGTTAATTCTAGTTGACTGAAGATCACGGTTATCAACAACTTTTATTTCATCTAACTATCGGAACTTCTATAGTGTTCATTGAACTGAGAAAGTTGAATTGAGCGTTGTACATTATATTACAAGGTTTTTATAGTGCACCAAGTCGAGAGTCTTTCTTCAGTTCCATTTTTCCTCCCTGCTGACCTGACCTGTTAAGATTTGTTTTCTTTTTTTTGGAGATACGCCATTTATTGTACTTCAAAAAGGAAGTGGTTCTATGTTCGACTGTATGTATTTCTTTTATGTATGTTCACCGATTTCTCCGCTATTTGTGGACCGATTTTCAATTTTTTTTTTTATATTTGCCTTTGTATTACACCAAATATCAAGTCTTAGCTTTTGTTTTCGCGATTTTAGTTACAACAGTAGAACTATCTTATATAGTCTATATCTAGAACAGAATATATTTGAATTATTGGCACAAGATTATACGTTCCAGGTCTCTGAAGCTTAAGAACGCTCAAGTCGATTCCGTACTTGATTAACACGTCGATAATTAAATTCAAGTTGGAGTTACGGTGAAACGGAACGCTTCAGTTGTCAGCAGTCGATCACCTCGGTTACGTCGATAACGGACTGAAATTATACACGTAGGATTGTGATTTCGGGCCACTGGATCGTAACAAGTGGTGTTATATAGTAGCAAAGCTGTTTGCTGTTCAATCTTATCCTTTAATTTGAATTACATTTTCTTTGGGTTTGTTTGAAGCTTGTAGTTGCCGGCTCTCTATCATATGAGGCGACCATCTGTAATGAAACTGTGATTGACTTCAAATACCCTGTTCTTTATGATGTTGCTTCTGTTGTTGCTAATGGACGGCAATGACCACCAGATGGACTGCATGTCCATTTGTTACTTCAATCATTTCAAAATGTATTGTCCACATTCCTTTATGGAAAAATTGGAATGAAAGAGATGCCTACATCCCTCATAGCTCCTGTCCTTCTTGTCGGCTCCTGTCGTTTATTATTGTCCTACTTCTGGGGACAGTTATTTTTCAGATTGAGAGTTTCAAGCCGCAGTCCATCGCGGAGGCAAAGTTCGTATTGCTAAATTTTGCACACCTTTGGGACTTATTTAACTCTAAGGCAGGAAGTGGGTCAGGCAGGTGTAGGTTTCTTCACGGATATTTCCTTTAACGTAAAGTAGTGATAATTAAAAAATCAACGGTGCGTGCCTGGGACTTGAACCTCGGACCCTTGATTGAAAGGCTGAGTTTCAAATATTCGGCTATCATAGTTTCAGTAGGATTACTGAACTAATCCGGTATTAATTGTACCGTGGGCGTCATGAATAAAGACAATCACGTAATCCCAGTATCAAAACCTAATTCATCGCTCAGATGTCTCTCAGAAGCGACGTATTCTTGTATTCTAATTAGAAGGGCGATTAGGAGGCTACTTATATCATACATACATCTTACATCGCATTTTGTGTTGCTAATAATACTAATATTATTCAGGGAAATAAGGGTACTTATCCAGGGTATACAAAGTAAGTCCTCTAGTCCTCTGGGATAACAACGCACCTGTGTTCGATCTTAGATAGGATTTTAATATTATCTGCGCTTGATCACAGATGTCCAGACGGCAGTTCCCATCAGTTCGACTGCATACTAGTCTACTACATTAATGATATACTTAAGTAATTAAAACTTTGAGATTGAATACACAACCTTGAGGCTTGTGTCACGACAGAGCCAACACAACCAGAACTTTTATCTTATTAAGTAAATTTCCCAAGAGCTCATTACACTAATTCATCGCCAATCCTCATAAAAACTTAATTAAATACACCAGTTCACGGCTAACTAAGTTATTTTGCCACAAAAGGCAAAACGAATAAAAACTAACACCGTAGCGTGACCCCTTTGGACATAAGCAGACAGCTGACCATCCGGTCTCTTTACAATATCCGCCTCTGATTCAACTGAACTATCTCTCAAAGGTGTTAAATTAAATTAAATGTATTTATTTGTTACCTTCGAGAGCACACACAAATTGTTAGACACTATTTATTTGACTGATGAAAGTAAGTCTGAGATGAATCTCAGGCAGTAATATTTTGACGTTGTGTGCGTATTACAAGGAACATGTATTACAAGAAAGCAGCCTGAAAGTTCTTTAAAAAAGAAGTTCACAAATTATTAAGAAGACTACCAATTCTCCTTCGGTCAGTGTGATGAAGTATGGCCCAAGCGTAACTCACTCTGATGGAAGAATCGTGACGGACAATGTAGCAGTAACGTTAGAATATAATATCATAGATTTTCAAAACATAGAAACAAAACGGAAACAACTTTCTGATGGCATTTTATCACATCCCTTTGTTTCTCATAACAAGGCAATCTGAGATTCGTTTACGCTAGTTATAGCGATTTGGCTCACTTAAATACGCAAGTAAGAAGCAAATGATTTACTGGACAAGGTGCAAGAAATGTGGTAAGCCGTACCTAAATAACTCAGGGTATATGTACTCTCATCCAGTACAGTAAATTCCTATTCTGAAATGTTCCTATTCTGAAATCTATAAATCAAATTATGAGAATCTTATGGCGTTCACGTCATAAATCCTCTGATACGTATAAATTATATGATAGGAAAATTCTTATTATATTAGTTTACAACAGCTATAATAGTGATTTAATATACAGGCTTACTGATGTTTCCTGTAATTATAGCATAGTTTAAATCATAAAAGAGTGTCAGGAGAAACACTCAATAAAATTACATGTTTTAGTCTTAGTCGAATTACTTTACGATTAATAAAAAAGTAATTTCCTTATTCAATGTATTTCATATTCGACGCCATGCTCATTTCCTTCAACTCTCCTCCACAACTCCTTATTTATATAAAAAAAAATCTCTTGAAAAATTACTACACCACCGACCTTTTAACAAGTTTATTACATCTCGTCAAAACGATAACTGTCGCTTTCGCCCATAAATATATAACAGAAAACGAAAACGTATACGAGCCATGTCAATGTATGTGCATATAAACTCGTACTAAGGGCGAACATACAATACAAGTTTCAAGTGCAAGATACGGATGAAATTATTCGTAATTTTGAGTGGAATTCGCCCGATGCACGTACGAATGCTACGTCGCCGTCTTACAAATCCAAACAGTAATTTAAGAAGTAACTGCCGTTCGCGAAATTATACTTCCTAAGATGTGTTACAGGAATATAATTATGTAAGTAAGTATGTTTTAAGATACTACGTTCATACCGTCGCGTGAAATGCTAGGAAGAAGTAAACAGTCCATCTGAGAAATCATATTTATCCTTTAACTCAATGTCTCTACTAAGTGTTAGCTTAGTTAAAGTCAAGTCAGGTCTATAAGGTAACATATTCTGACACTAACCTTCTGTTTTAGACCTTCTTCTTATTCTCTATCTTTCTTCTTATTTCTTTATTAGTGAGTGAATTTTATTGTTATAAAAAATTCCGACCAGAATGACGCACTCCCTCAGTGTGCGTGGTAGTGGGTTCTTTGCCCTGGGATTTGGAACACGACAAGCAGGAGCCCTTGCGTCACTAGATCAGTGCCCTGAAGATAAAGCATCTTCGCAGCCGCTTTGTTGCAGACGCACGGAACGCCGGAGAGCGATTTTTACCCGACTGCGTCAGAAGGAGGATATTATTAGTCGAACGTATGTATGTATGTTTGTTTGTATGTATGTCCATTCTTTAGCACGCGCTACAGCCCAAACGGCTTCACGGATTGTGACGTATGATATATCATTACAAGCGTCTCAGTTCACAGAGTGGCATAGGTTACCTATATAATTTTTAAAAATGGCATTTACAAATAGGGGGAAAAAGAGAGAGGGATGGCAACTTTTTTTATAATCGCAAAATGAAAGCTAGTAAATAGACCATTCTAAATATTATAACCCTTTTACTTGACTATTTGTCGAAAACTCATATAAAGCATTTAATTAGATATGTCATTTTGTAAAAACCTTTTTAAGCAGTCAGGTTTTATGTTTTACTTGACATGACATGAACTCACGGAGTTCAAGATGTATCGTTTGTGTCGAGCTCATGAGATGTGCGTTCTGCACGCACATTTCAAGAGGAATGCCGCTGAGATGCCTTGATATACATATATGTATGACTGAGTCCCTGGTAGTTTGACGGCCCAGGCGTCCTATATTGCATGGAAGTGTTAACTCTATATAAATAATATTTTATCATAT
>DWNE01005273.1:0-14174 GCA_018249875.1 Cecropterus toxeus | reverse complement strand
CAGACCCAGAACAGAAATCTAAACTCATCATTCATATTTCTGTCTGGCCGGGAATCGAACCCGGGACCCATTGCGCGACAGACCGGTATGGTTACCGCTCGACCACGCGGGTCGCGGCTTCTATGTAATCAGAAATTTCATAAAATGTTTTAGTTTTTCTTAATCAATGCTTTACACTTATTAATTAACAATATATGCCAGCTATTAACAATGGTTGAGTGGTTCTCCATAAGCAATCCCTGCTTATTGAAATACAATTTCATTGTGCTCAGTCAGGATAGATAACAAACACATGGGTAGTAATTAATCTTTACTTAAAGGTTTAAAATTACTACATACATATGTAATTATTTCAAAGATTTTTGGGATAATTATAAAATTATATTAGTATGTAGTACACAATTTAAATATTTTTTTTATATTTTATTTTAGAATGGGATTTCACTAACCTTACTACTGTCATCAGGGGAGTCCTTCATATAGAATGACTTCAGTTGTTTTGGCCATCTCACAATAAAAACTGGCACTTCATTACAATATTCAACTAATGCCAACTCCTGTTCCTTATTAATCCCCTCCTCTGTTGTATCCAAACCTTTTTTCACCAGGATATTCCTCGCTTCATCATATGTTAGTGTAACAAATTCTTTATTGATCCAAGTAGGTACTTTATTTTCTTTATCAATCAAAAACAAATCAGATTCATTTTTATTCCTGATTTCAGTAGCAATATACTTTAATGTATCTTCAATAAGTGCTTGTAATTGTTCTATATGGTCACAGAAGCATATTTCAGCCTCTAGCATGTAGAACTCTGATAAATGCAGACGAGATCTTGAATTCTCTGCTCTGAAGGTCGGGCCGAGAGTGTATACATTACCCATGCCTCTGCATATAGCTTCCAAGTGTAGTTGACCAGATACTGTTAAATAGGTTTTAGAGCCAAAATACACCGAATCATGATTTTTACCTTTTTGCATCATGGCCTTGATTGTGTCTTTATTGTCTGGTTGGACTTTAAACACTTCACCGGCGCCCTCACAGTCATTAGAAGTCAAAATGGGGGTATGAATGTGTATATAATTGTTAGATGCAAAATAATCATGTATAAGTCTTGTGACGGTATTTCTCACTCTGAGAATAGCAGACATATAGTTTGTTCTTGATCTTAAATGAAGATATTGGCGTATATATTCCGGAGGGTGTGTTGTGCGAGGGTTAAATGGGTAACCGTCCAGAACCACACACTTGCCGTATACTTTTACGTTTTCAGCTGTAAGCTCTAACTGTCCACGTGGGCTTTTAGATAGTTTCCCGCTGATATGGACAGAACTTCCATATGTGAGATCGTCAGTTTTCAATTGTTTTGGTATAACTACTTGTAGCCTCTTAGCACACGATCCATCGCTCACGTCGGCGAATATAAGGTCTTTCTGGATCCGCAGATTCTTAACCCAGCCCTGTATAAAAATAGAGTAAGTAAACTTCTTATTTTAATACAATAGATGTATTTAATTCACATAAACTTTAGTACCTTTATTTCAGTCAATTCACCAATATTCGACTTTTCTAAAACAGACGCGATAACACTGTATTTTCTATGAATTTGACTTAAATTAACATTACATCTAAGTTTGGTGCATATTAGTTTGAACCACATATTGTAGCTTGTCTCTTAATATTTTTTAGTAACCATGCATTTTATGTGTACAGAATTTTTTTAAGCAGCGAAGACGGTCTCTAGTATAATAGTAGTTATCTATGGAAGACGGCATAATAATTATAACTTTACTCTTCGGAAGACGGACTGCGGCTGTCAGAAAATGAATTCTGTCAATTTTGACAGTTTATTTTTGTTAACAGAGTGACAATTAATATTGATTGAAACCGTAGATCGTTTGATACTCAAAATGTACGAACACGATAATCTTGATACTGATAAGACAAAAATATTTTTATCATTTGACTGCAAGGAACCCTTACAAGCCTTTTGTTTCGCCACAAACCATACACACTTAACATCTTTTCACTTACTTAATTGTTACATTAACGACTTTCTTATTAACCGGTAAAACATATATTCTAAATAATTTGGCTGCATTGTCTGAAATCATGTCCTGGGGAACACAGCAGAAAAAAAAGAAATCGGTTCGGCAACGTAGCTGTCAAATTATACTGTCATTTCGCAAATCATGTTCGTGAATTGCTGTGGTGGAATCTATCGAGCTGTGATTAGTTGAAACTACCTATAATCATCTTAGTTGTGTGTGTACTTAGATTAAATTAATAAATGTAAGTACTAATTGGTATAATACTTTCGTGTAATACAAATTAGCTTATTATCAATATTATATTTTTGATATAAAATATACATAATTATCGTATTTAATTGTCCTTATGACTCGTTTTTATACCTCGTGTCAATGGATGCATGTAAAATTTCACATTAAAATTCTTGCCGTTCGAAGGTTATCTTGTTAATCACGTTAATAAATGAGTGTAGCGCGTCGAAATTCGTGGCTGGCCTACTGAGCTACTTATCAGCTTACTTTCATGTGAGACGCCTTCGTCTTTTCTTTACCGTATAAGAAAATCTCGTTTTCCTTCACCTCCCAAAAAAATTGAACGTTACTTACCATGTAGTTGAAATACCTGCAGTAGTTTTTTTATTATCAGACAATGGCTATCTACTGATAAGGACAGTATCAAATAATTATTTGGTTGCTTCTGATCTCTTCTTAACATTTTTTTCTGTCTTTTGTATGTTTGTTAATTATATATTTGCATTTGCATTGTGACATTAATGCCATGGTTTAAACCAACAATAAAAAAACATTCAGATATAAAATTTTATTTTTGACAGACAGTATACCACAACCTCTTGGAGATATACAGTATAAAAATTAAATTAATTATCAATTATATTATATTATTAATTATATTATAAGTTTTTTTTAATCTTGTGATATATGGCTATAAATAAATTAAAGTAACTTAAGTATATGAATTTACTATTAATATTGGCATTTTTTATGTCTTCATATAAAAAATAATCTTTTGATATTGCATTCAAATAGTTAATTCCATTTACACACAATTTTTCGCCTTATTAGTGATAATACAATTTCATTATCACTTTTATTATAGTAAATAAGTGGAAAAATAACCAATTAAGTGTCATTATTCTTATTCTCATATCTTATCATACTATTAAACCAAAATAAATAAATCCCAACAAGATTTGGCTATGTTGCGGGTGCCATGGGGATAATAAATGTTGATATACAAACATGTACACCATAAACTTATATATGATCTATAACTCTCCCTGTTTAGAAGTTTAATGACATTCGTTTTGATATAATAAACAGACCCCCTCCGTAGCAAAATTATTTTAAAAATCCTATATCTCTAGTTTATTTGTTATCGATAAAATGAACCAGTTTAAAAAAATTGTGGTTGTCGAATTATCAGCATGTCCAAGTGGGTCAATATCAACCAATTTATGAATCCCATGTAGTCCTCTATGTGTGTGTGGTCGCATGCCGTCGTAAATACCTGCAAGCACGTTGGGCGCTGATGCTCACTGGGAAAGAGCCAAAAAAAAAAAGGCATCGCGTTCCGTTGGAGATCCCGGAGTCCTCCACACAGCGCTGAGGACGGCCACCGGGGGGGTTTTAGTGCGGTAAAAATCCCACATAACCCAGTGTTGCTCTCACGGCGTCGGGTACCTTTTGAAGGTTTCCCCCTCGAAAAAAAAAAAAGAGTCAACCAAATATCCTGAATAATAATACTCTATATTGGCATTTTAATATTACGTGCCAGATATTTTCACAAACAACGTGTGAACAAGTGTTCATAAACAACAATAGTAATAGTAAGAGCGTTCAATTAATAATTTGTAGAATAGAGTATTATTCTTCAAATCCTTTCAAATACTTTTTCAGCATATTTCCCTATGATAAATCTAAATGTAATTTAAATTTTGTGCATTTTATACATGATTCAAATTTCGTACCCATGAATCTAATATGTTGCATGAAAACTGTACATAAAAAAATAATTTGATGACTCCGTTACAGTTAGTTGAGAAATAAAAGTGAAAGCTATGACTTTCTCTAGCACACTTGCTTTAGATGTGATGCAAAATTCACGCTTGACATGAATTTTTGCATTTCGCTTTGTCATTATACTTTTATTTGTGATTCTATTCATTTGTTGGAATATAATAATTTTTTTACTAATATTTTAAAAACAAGCATGAAGTCACTCGGTAGGAAAGTGGTCATTACCACTGATGGAAATCAGTAAGCAACTTCATACAAAACAGGGGATCTATTTAAAGTCAATCACAGATTCTTGATGCTCCCGAGGACTAAGATGGTCGGTCATATGAAAGTAAGTCAAAATTGACACAAGCTTTCATAACATTTTTAAAACAAATATCAGTTAATCAGTTATATTTGGTAAATACATGCTGAAATATATGGTGTCACCAGCAGATTTTTGTAAAGATATTGCCTCATTCATCAAGATAATTCCATATCATATTATTATGCAATATCTATGTATGTATCTATACATTGATTAGATAGGTACATAAATTCTATGAAATATTATTCTATCAAAAGTGTATTTATTGCATCATAAATAAATATGGATTGATTATAGATTTTACTTCTTTCCCAATGATCAATGAATGAAAGAGATTCATAATGCAGGCGTCAAAATGTAATACTTTGTAGAATTATTCAACAGAATTTTCATTAAAATTATTATTTTTTGGCATATCATATTAATCATTATTTAAATAATTGTTTAAAAGATTTTTTATGACTTATTTTGCTATAGTTTTATGTCATGCATTTGTATACATTGATACAAGGTCTTATTTAAATTAATTCCATTTTTAATTTATGTTATTTAAGGGTTTTATGACTAACTTTATCTTTAAATTTTATACAAATGTCTATCGTAACATAAATAAATTCGACAATAAAAATAGCCAAAGATGTAATGATTCATTTTAGCATGATTATAAGTAATCAGTGATTTTATTGCATAAGTATTTATTCATTTGGTTTACTTCATATATATTTTCTTACAGACAATGGCCGACCAAGACCAGCAAGCTGGGGACACCGGCCCGCCGAAAGGCATCCCCGCGCTCAAAGCACACATCATCGCCAACAAAGTACATGTGGCCCTATGGGGCATTCGAATTCTCACTGTTCTATGCACCATAGGATATGTAATACCGATATTCAATAAGTGAGTATCTTAGAATATATATTTGTTACAATATGTATAAACCATTGCCTGGTCAATAATTTCTTATATATCACATTGAAATTGCTTTGTAATTTTATAATAATTAAGGTTATGCAAATTACCGATAAACCAACAAGTCAGAAATAAATATTAATATGATTTATTAAATTGTACAATTTACAACCAATGTTTACAATATTGTGTTACCACTATTTCTGCATGAGTAAGTAACCAGCGTTCAAGTGTCAGGTTCAAGTAGTTCAGATTAGTTTATTACATAAATAATTATTATAAATTAATAAGAAATGCCTGTGGAAATTTGTTAACGGCATTGGACTGTGAATAAAATATGAAATTTTAAGATTACTGCTACTACTACTTTCATAATATGATAAATATTAAGTTTTTTTTAAAAAACATTTTTGGAAAAGATACATGACAATTATCTTTTATTGCATATATGTATTAAGAGCATCACCATGGGGAAATAGGCATGTATATCTACTGACACTACCCACATATCATCCGCTAGCTACGTCCATAATAAAATGTATTATTAAGGGAAATAGCAAGGTCAACATATAGCTAGCAACATGAAGCAGAGATCACACTATGACATTGTTTCCAGTCCGGTATCAGCGTTCTACAAGGCGTTGCTGGGTAATGCAGCCACTTCCGCCCTGCGATTGCACCAGCGGATCCCTCCACGAGAGATCTCCCTCTCCAGAGAGTTCATGACTCGCTTCTTCCTGGAAGACAGCGCACACTACCTCTTCTA
Source organism: Cecropterus toxeus (assembly GCA_018249875.1). NCBI lineage: Eukaryota > Metazoa > Arthropoda > Insecta > Lepidoptera > Hesperiidae > Cecropterus > Cecropterus toxeus. The sequence continues at coordinate 8,125 of DWNE01005273.1, read as the reverse complement.
CTCGCTCATCTTTATGAACGTCGCGCCAAATCTATGTATCCTTTTAATACAATGTCAATATTGATTTTTTTTTAAATACGACATTGAATTGATAAGTCATAACTAAACTAAAGATAAAAATATAATGAAATCGCTGCTGTACAAAGAGACATCTGTTTGTGGTTAAATTATAAATCTGAGAATCAAATAGTATAATGTCAGTTCTCGTAGTGAACTAAATGATTAATTTTTAAAATGATGCGCTAGTTCCATTATTATGAGTTTATTACGCAAGAGCCTTTGTTCTTGTCTGTACCTACCTATTAATATTACCTAGTTCCTTTTTTACTAACATTATCTAGAGCAATCTGAACACTAACTGATATAATATGTTGCATTAGGATGATTATAATTTTAGTCTAGTTTTATCGCTAAAATGTCGTGTTTCTTGGAAAATTTAGCTTTTGTAGATAAAATTCGTATATATTTTATTGTATATTATATTATCGTATATTGATCTATCTAAAAAAAAACTACAATACATGATGAAATTATCGTATGAGTACTTTAGATAGAACCCCTGTTCTGTTTGAAGTTGCTTACAGATGTCCATGGGCGGCAGTAAGCACTTACCATCAGATGGACTGCATGCTCGTTTGCTACTTTATTATCTGTACATCTATACTAATATTATAAAACAGTAGAGTTTGTCTGGTTGAACGCGCTAGTCTCGGGACTTACTGATTCGAATTGAAAAATATTTTTGTGTTGAATAGTAAATTTATCGTGGAAGGCTAAAGGCTATATAACAACACGATATGTTTGTTTGTTTTTTAATAGATTGATCTCTAATGAACGCGGGTAAAACTGCGTGGCACAGCTAGTTTTAAATAAAAGTTCATCAATAATTTTATGGTAAACATTCAACAAAAAATAAATACAATTAACGAAGTGTGTTTCAGGGTCGCGTTAAATAAAATTGACGTTTTTATTTATCTTGTTTTGGTTTCCAGAAAGTCTAAACATAGAAAATAATAGTTACGTTAAAATAACACAAGTAAGTTAATGAAATAAATTGTACATTATGAAAGAAATTGTATTACTGATCACATAATGTATTACCATTACATTAGCAGTATTTGAAACAATAACGTCTTATTGGCCTTCAAATAACTTGAAAATATTCTACGCAATTTTATTATGATACCTAAATAAAAGTATGCACGAAACATCTAGAAAACTAAATGTTGAAAACTTAATCTGTAAAATATTAATACTTTGGTACTTAACTAACATACAAATAAAAATCTATCCATTTCGTAGAATTATTAGACGTTTTCCTATTTTTAGGGTTCCGTACCCAAATGCTAAAAACGAACCCTATTATTAAAACTTCGCTGTCCGTCTGTCCGTGTGTCTGTCACTAGGCTGCATCTCATGAACCGTGATAGCTAAACAGTCGTAATTTTTACATATGATGTATTTCTATTGCCTCTATTACAACAACAACTAAAAACAGAATAAAATTGATATTAAAGGAGGGCTCTGAAACTACAAACGTGATATTTTTGCTGTTTATAAAGATAAATGATACGGAACTCGTCATGTGTAAAGCCGAGTCCCACTTGCCCGGTTATTTTTCTTAATTTTACGTATGTCATATGTGACAAAATGTCGATTTTGTTTAGACAAACGGATACGCCCGTTTAAGCCAATAATGACGACATCCTTGGAACCGGATTATTGTTTATATTACTATTAGGATGTCTACTGGACGTATTGATTTTTCAAATGACCTTGGTATAGTTAGTGGCACGTATACGATATGTTTTGTTAAATTCAAATAAACAGTACTCTCTTTTTATCATTCTTTCTTTTTAGGGTTCTGTATCCAATGGTTAAAATTAGAACTCCATTATTAAAACTCCGCTCTCGGTCCGTCTGTCACTAGGCTGCATCTTATGAACAGTCTAATTTTTCACAGATGATGTATTTCTGTTGTCGTTATAACCACAAATACTAAAAACAGGACAAACGGTCTTCCATACAACAACTGTGAGATTTTTGCCGTTATATAGAAAATGGCACGGAACCCTTTGTGCTCGAGTCACACTAGAACTTGGTCGGTTTATTTTTTTCAATGCAAATAAAAATAATAATAGGTAGATAAAAATAATAATCATCTATTATGTATGGTAAAGGAAACATACTTATCTGAGGCGTTCCACCTTAGTCCACAGTGGTAGCAACGCATCGGTAGCCAAACTACATACAATAAAACCATATCTAGGTTTGGTTAGAGATGTCCATGGGCGGCAGTAGTCATATGCCATCAGATGGACTGCATGCTTGTTTGCTACTTCAGTACTTATCATAAAACCAAGAATAATTTTATTATAAAATCGAATTTCATTTTAACTATGATATTTTTAACGCTAAGGTATGAAGTAGTACCTTATAATCTTAGTACGTATACTTATTTTAAACATTAATATAATTCAAATGTCGGTAATAAAATTATAGTACGCGCAATTGGCCAAGAAATATTACTTTAGTTACTTACATATTTATATGCAAAAGTTGCCGTACGAGAATTGTTATTCTTATAAATAAAATAAAATAACGTCAACATAGGTAGATTATGGCTCGAAGTAGCAGATTGAAAATGGCGTATGTCAGGTAGATTTTATATACGATTTTCGATCCTCAAGTAACATTTTTCTCAGAGATGTCAAGGTGAACGGCTTTGAGTCCTACATGTATAATTTATTCAAACATTACGTATTTACTGAATGAATGTATAATTAATAACAAAATAAAAATATACTAAACAGGTAAAAGAGATGAGTAATTTAATATTTTAATTACGTATAATAATACGTACGTTGATGGTTCGCTTAGCTCCATAAGTGGTTAAGAATAAAAATAAAATTAATAATATAGTCTTCGTAAAATAGATCGGAATTCCGACGGTATGAAAAATAAATATATGTGGCTAATAGATAATTTATATCCATTGGGGAGTCGGTTAGAATATTAAACTAACGTGTGTTTCAGAGGCCATTGACAGGTCACCAATTATGTCATTACACACGCGATGATCGGCCGACGTCAATATTATAGACAGGTTGAACCAGGAGTGTTAATCGTAAAATACTGCCTTATATATGCATTTCTTATAGGTAGCCTGGTATAAATGGCCTTAGGCCAATAATGTTAGGGCAAACCATGGGCGTCATCAGCTATTGAGCAAGGTGGTGAGTTAGGAATTTCTAACGATGGACAGCTGCTTGTTCAACCATGGTCCAAACAATAAGGTCTGTGAATTGGAGGTGAAGTAAAACAAATTAAAGATTGCATCTCTCAATATTTGTATCTAAACATCAATGTTATTAAATAAGTGTACGTATTAAAATATCTACCTACTATAAAATATAATTTTAAAAATAGGTACATATAAATTGTCAGATAATTTTCTCGGGTTCGAGAAGTGTATGATTTGTAACACTTGTTGATAACCCTAGCATGGTCATTGCACCCGTTATAACCTTGGCTGTCTATTTCAAAAGCTTGTGCTAGGATAGAGCGCACTTGTATGGGATAACTAGCTGTCACCCGCGGCTTCGTTCGCGGTCGAAAGCCGATGACTATACATCTGAAAGCTGATTAATTTGCTCTGTCTTTAAATCTTCACCAGGAGAATCTGAGTAAAACAGTCTAATGTTATAGGTTAAATGAATTGCGTGGAATGACAATTTTTCGTCGTGGAAACAAAATCATATCGTTTTGACGTTTTTATGCAAGTAGAAGTCAAGACTTAATTATAACATACGTGTGGTTGGAGGACCTCGTCATTAATATGTATATTAAATATAAACACATAAGATAAATGAAAAAGTTCCATGTCTGTCGCTTTAAAATAGCTTCGGGTAATAAGTAATAATCATTTTTCTGTGTATTTGAAATTGAATCAAACCATTTATATAAGCTCATGTAAATTACATAGTGATGAAAGGACCGATTTACGATAGACCAAATTTTCAAGTTTCTCAAAGACCATCCCTTAACTCCAGAGCAGTAATACTGACACCAATCTTCTTGTTCGCCCTCCTGCACGCCGCGTCCTACTCGCTGACTCTTCTTGACGTAAGTACTATAATTATAAAATTATGCGTTTTTAATAAATTCACGTTTATTTCCTGTAAGTCATGTAAAATGTTCTGCTACTTATTTATAACTTTAAAACGTAATATACATCAATTTTTTACATAAAGCAAAATTTTATATTTTATCAAAAATAATAATTTACTTGTTTAAGGTCTACAATTTTTTAATTCATTGTTCTGTTGTATCTTGTAACTATTAAAACAGTAACAGATATACATTAATAGGTTATTTTTTAAGACATCACCGTCACAGTTCCAGCCATTTTGAACAATATATGTATATAAAAAACTTCCTTGGCTACGGCTTTAAAAAAACTATATAAAAAATGTTTATGAACTTAGTATATTGTACTTGTAAAAACGTATAAAAATTTTTTTTGAAGACCACAGTCATACATACACACAGCATGATACTTTGTTTCGTACTGCAAAAGATTATTATTCTCTTAAAAACAAGAGAGTAGCGCTGATTTATTTTTATGTATCCATACTAAAACTCTGTTTCTATTGTGTATCTAATGTCGTGTCAAATATTAAGTTTAAGTATAAATTTTTTTTTGACTTAGGTTAACGTTAGTTAAACGTGGTAGACACCCTTTTATGGCTTGATTCTTAAGCCACCAACCCGACTAATTTCTGCCTAATCATAGCAGTGTTATGCGTTGCTGTGGTTTTGTCTGGAGATATTTTTCTGAGCTATTCCAACCTAGTCCTCAGGAGTAGTCACAGCAACTATTATAAATAATCATTTACACTGCATGCTTGTTCACTTAAACTAATGGCTAACATATTCTTGCAGACGCTGGGCCAGAACTCGCTGTGGGTGGCGCGGCTTCTGATCTCGCTGGTGGAGTTCCAGTCGCGGAACATCCTGCGTGCCGCCGCGCTCGCTGAGATCGTGCTGTTCCCGCTCGTTGCGCTTATGGCTTTCGTGTTAGTATCATATTTAAATTGATAAACGTTTAGGAAGTTGTGCCAATTCCAGTGCCAAAAAAATCTTCAATTGTACTTCAATCTTAATACATTTTTTAAGAAGTTTTTATTTAATGTGTTCATATGTTTATGGGTACAAGTTTCTTCATGCAATTTGCAGGATTTTTGAAGTGTATATTAATAGTAAAGATACTACTAAATATTTAACAGTCAACTTGTTTGCAAATTGCCTACCTAACTCTAACAAATGCTTTACTATCATATCATACCCTTTATAGGTTACTTTTAAACTATTCATAGTTTTTTTTTAATAAGTTTAGAACTTCAGCTTAGTGTTAGCTTAATTGTGATGAGATTGAGATTTACAAATGGGTTAATGTTATGTTATAGTTTTTAGAATGATAATTATTTTAGCTTGTTATGAGTTTACATATCTTTTCTTATTTTTTTAAATAGTGAAGTGAACTGTATTATTCATCACAGGACTGCTCAAAATTTTTTCTAAGTCTGGTAAACATTGTACTTTAATTCTTTTGGAGTCTAGAATTTAGACAAAATCGTTTCGTGTAATATGAATAACAAGCACGTGTATGTGTATCAACAGCGGCTACTGCGGTCTGCTGACGCCGTTCGTGTACTACTACTTCGTGACGTGGCGCTACGCGTCGCGCCGCAACCCGTACACGCGCAACACGTTCCGCGAGCTGCGCGCGCTCGCCGAGCGCACGGCGGCGCGCAGCGGCGTGCCGCCCGCCCTGCGCGCCGCCGTCACCGCCGCCGTCGCGCTCGTGTGCCGCATGGCGCCGCCCATGGAGCCCGCCGCCGACCAGCAGTGAGTACCGCGCGCCGCCCGCCCTGCGCAGTACCCACCCTCCGAATTTGTCCAATGGTGGGAGCCTGTGCCTGAGCAGCAGTATGTAGCCACTCTTATCATCAGCCATCACCCTCGAGATGTATTCCTGACTGAGCAGCAGTAAGTGTTCTTCTACGAAATGTTATCATTACCTTCGGGATTATCCTACCTTCGGGATATCTCACGAACCCGTGTCTAGGCAGCAGTGAGTAACTAACGCCGGAATAGGGCATACGCATAGGGCATGATGAAAGCTCGTGCCTAAGCAGTGAGCACCTATCCTTTAAATGTATCCCACGGTTAAACCCCGCGCCTCAGCAGTGAGTACTTATTCTTAGAATGTATCCCACGGTGATTGTTGCACTTCACAAGGTATCTCCGTATAATCGGTCGTACATTGAAAGTCCGCAACATGCGTGTAACTAAACTTAGTTGAACCCCATACTTCACAGGAGGTGTCCTTGGATCAGCCGCAATCCCTATATAACAGTTGACAGATGGCTGGGACTTCGACAATAACTAGATTCACAACCGTCCCTCCGTTTAGCGAAAGCGAAAGATCGAGGAACCCGACAACGAGAACCAAACCCATTCTCCCCTTCCGATACATAGTCTACTTGTCTCGTCTTGTCTATAGGGCCAAAAGTAGCTTCACAATTGAAAAAACACACCAAGATACTCGGAGACGTCTGTCTTAAATAAGGGTAATTAAAATATTTTTACCATTGCAGGTAAATGGATGTCATCAATGAGCGGCGAAGAATCATCAGATACATCACTGTCCATTGGAATGCAAATTGTTTTACTATAAGTCAAACTATATGTGAACCCAAGACTATACTTGACACAAAGCAAATACTTCCGTTATACACATTCCCAACAAGATATAAGACACAAAATACGCCGATGAGTAACTAAATAGACTCCTAATTGTATTAAATACAGAGGCTGTCTTTAGCCATGCTTTTATGATGCTTTCATTGTATGACCACAAGACTGTTGGAATAATTTTTTTCAGGGTCCATATCAATGCTAATAAAATTACTTTCTATTTGGAATCTATTTAGATACTTTGTCTTTGACCACATATCAGTTAGAGTTGCGCTGGACTTGTTATGATTCTTTACAATTTTCGTTTTAAGGTGCAATAAAGTTGTTAGAGTGCAATGATTAAGAAATGTATAGATTACAGGCTTTCGATGAGTTTTATTATAATGAGGAAAGCCTTTGGATATCTTTATGCAGGTGCTGTCAGTTTTGCTCAATATTTAAAATGAATGTAAGAATCCCTATAGTGCAGCGTAACCGTTGGTGACTTATAACAGCTGACGAAACTGGTAAACAAAATTTGAGCAACTTTTACATACTTTCATGAAGTTTCATGTATTCAGGGAATATTTCCCTTAATAGTCAGAAATAAATATTTTTTTATTGCTGAAGTTAAGATAATCATTTGCATTTTGTCGTGGTACTGCATTATCATTTTGTAAGCTGTTAAAACATGATAAGAATATTTTGTTGTACATGCGACATTATATTAATTTCTCAACAATTTACTACTTCAGATTTACAGATCCTGCATTTCTAGGTCTCGTCGTATATATTATTTAATTAATCTAATTAACTTTAGTATTTTATGACGGGATTTTAGTATGGTATTATTTTAAGTTATGTTTTGTTTAAGGATGAACGAACAATTTTGGTCCAATTTATGTTAGTGATTAGGGAAAGATAGGTTAATAATGGTTAAGAAATATTTTGAGGGAATTACGTTAAGTTATTTTAATGTTATGTTATTTTCGAGTCGATGACCGATTTTAACTTATAAAAATAATCTAAAAATATGTAATATAAGCTATTCGTTTTGTTCAGCTGCTATACAACCGTTACAAAATTATCATTCCATATTGATATAACAATTTGGACGAATCATGAAAATGTCATCTTGTGAATAAATATACACTTTTTATATGACCTGATGAATTGCAGATTACAACTTTTGTATTTAGTAATAATATTGCACTTGGTTTGGGATGAATGTAATAAAGATTTTTAAATAAAGTATTGATAAGAACTGTGTTTTTTATTCTAACTTCCCTTATACTTTTGTATGTAGCAAACTAATTACAATAAATGATTTTTAACACATATTTTTTTTTTTTTTTTTTTTTTTTTTTTTTTTTTTGGTTTTGGC
>DWNE01005272.1:0-14175 GCA_018249875.1 Cecropterus toxeus | reverse complement strand
AAACTTGGTTTTAGCTTTACACTGACCCCCCCTACACTTCAAAAAAATAAAATTGCGTCCTCTAAAAAACGCAACCCCAAATGTAACTTTTCAATGGACTAGTTTTTTTGATGTAGATTTTTGTTTCATGAAGCAACTCCAAATAGAATTTCATATAAAACACACAGAATCAACTGCTGCATTATATCTACTGAGGATTAAAGTGGTCACCTTATACGAAAATAAATCGTAATAGTAATAAACAGCTAGTAGTTTTGTCGCTTGTGAAATGATGCTAAATGTGACGGGAAATTGATCTAACGTATTTTAAATTCAAACGAGGCACAATAGGACATTGAATCGAGTCTAGTATGTAGGCGGGGTTTGGATACGTGTGATAAAATTTAGTAATAGCTTTACCAGAATAAATAGCATCTCAAAGCTTGCAACACAGCCATACGTACCGGCATACTTATTATTAAATAGTAAAGCTTCGATTTTAAATATTCAACTTTAGATAAGACTTACCTTTAATCACATAACTCACTTCGTGAATAAAGATTATTTCTTCTTCTTTAGTGATTGTTACAGGTGTTCTATATAAGATAGAGTAGCAAACGAATCACATTCACCTGGCGGTAAATGGTCACTATTAATGGAAATTTGTGACTAATTGCATTTGCCAGGTGGTAGAACCAATGTAGCTCGACCGGGGAGGTACCACCGCCACACCTACTTTCAGTGTAAAGCAGTTCTTGCGTATCGTTGGAAGGGTGTGGTTGCCGGCTCACATATATATATGAGGCGGCCATCTTAGTTCTAGGAGTAGCCACGCATTGTTTTGGATCGCCTTCAGATAGAACCTCTGTTCCATAGGAAGTTGCTTACAGATGTCCATGGGCGGCAGTTGCCACTTACCATCAGGTGGACTGCATGCTCGCATATATATATATATATATATACACATATATAGTTACAAACATACCAACATATTTATTTTATTGCACGATGTGATATTTAAATTAGTTTGTCACTGTTCCGAGATAGTCATAGCAGCGTGATCAAAGTATTAAGATTCGGTTATAATTTTCTATATTACCTACCTCGTTAATGTCGGTATCTTAATTAACATCAGCTACCAACTGTTAGTTATAAAACTTTATTACGCGATGTTGTAGTAGTAATTATAATTATGATTAGAAACAATAAAATGTGCAGTATAACTTCTCTTTATATATCACGGATTTATTATATTATAATAGTAAAGGTTTTTTGAAGTTATACAACATACAAAAGGAAAATACGATAGTTAAATTTGAAAATTGAAAACTCATGCTCACCGTCATGCAAAAATGGCATTTCTTTATTCATAACGGATAAAATGAGATAATCCTCCACAAATATTTTTAAAGGTGTTTGAAAACGACTGCACTTGGACAGCGTAGTGGACCATGGTCCTAATTTTTTTAAATTTAATTTTAGCGTTCATTAAAATATTGCCTTTGATATTCTTAAGGAACTTTAGATATACAATAGCTATGCCTTGGGTTTCAACCGCGTTAAAACATATAATAGGTATATCTTTTAAATAAGTATGGATTTTTATAAAATATGGACTAAAGTTTAGCCCAAGATATATACAAGATACCAATTATATGTTTTCAACCCTTTTAATTAAATTCAATAGTTTCCTTTGACGGAATTTTAAATACGAATTTAGACGATAAAAGTTCTAAAAAATATATAATCTTGTATTATTACTTATTCCGAGTCCGCCAAACTATTATTAAGTAAATATGAATAATTAAATATATATGAATAATGAGTTTTATTTTTATATGTTTGGATTGCAGATTAGAATGCGTCTATCGTATACAGTTGCATCCCGATGACTAATATGGGTAACAGCATGCTCCAATTGTCTTAATCTTCCCGAAACTATTTGGGAAGATTGCCTGAATTAGTTCTATAAAACTTGCTCGAGAGTCATGCATCCTTGGTCCATTAAGGACTATTAGTATCAACAAACACAATTTTTATTGTCTGTTAAGACCTAATTTTTGGCTGGGAACTAGGTTTCATGTATTTGAATGCCTAGCAACTCAATTGTATGTCCATAACACGAGTTCATGAAAATTTGAGATGACTCAGATAAGTAGATATATTCAATGAGATGATTCTGTGGGAGTATGATACATTTTATTTAATTTTGCATGTGGTTCTCGTTTTCACATTTGTATCAAAATGAGACTTTGGTTAATAAATTGATTACTTATGAATAAGAACCTTTTAAGTCTAACCGTATAATATTTAGTATCTAATCCTACATCATTACAGATAAATAAAGTTATGACGTACACAGTCAGGGGTTAAATGTTGAAAAATCTGATATTATCCTTATTTCTTTTTCATTACTCCGTGGAGCCATCTCGAATCGTAAGTACCTATACTGTATGCTTATCCCAATTGTATGTTGTATATTTTCCGACTAATGTACTAGAGCTACATAAAACACAACAGAATAGAGTAATGGACACGAATATCTGATAGTTGCCTAGTTTTGGATATATTGATATCTCATACTATTATACAAAGTAACGAAATCTATGTAGTAGTCCTGTTACTTCTATTTGTACGAAACTAAAAGGCAACTTTAGCGTTTATCTGCCTCTCTGTCAATTAATGTATTACGGCAAAAATGATTTTTATTCTGTTATCTTCTCTTATTTTATATAATAATGATATATATTATGTAAGTTTAGCCTAAAGTTAGCAATGCATTCAGTCCTCTGGCGTGATAATGTCCATGAGCGATGATGAGTGCTTTTCATCAGGTAGCGTGCTTTATTGCTAAGCTAGATTATAGACAAGTAATATTGTCAAAATATTAAAACAGAAAACCCGACTGGTCCAAAATAATCATTTGGTTTTATAATAATACTTTTAATTTAACCTGTATACGAGTTTCTTCGAACTATAGAAAAGTATTATAGTATACAATATATATTATTGCGATGGTTTATTTATTAGCTTTCATTTGATATCCATTGTCATGATAAAAAGTCTTTCCTTTCCCCTTCACCTATTTACAAGCGCCTTTTTTTAAATTATAGTCGAAGCTACTCTGAAAACTGAGACGATTACTATGATATGTCATACGCCACCCGCCCTCCAATCGTTTGGGTTGTAGCAAAGAAAGGGAGATACATACAAACAAACAAACATACATACGTTCGAAAAGATTATCCTCCATCTGGCGCACTCGGATAAAAAAGTAGGTAAAGTAGGTATCCGTAGGTAGGGTGTATATATACATATGTACCTATATATATTGTATAGGTATATGGATACGCACATATCCCTGAAATTACACAATATTACGGGAACAATTAATGTTAAATAGCCTCTTTATCCAGGTTCAAATGGCACTGCAGTTTAATTGCCGGCGGCCGGCGGTCCAAAAGTAAAAGCATGAAATGTTCACCCATAAATTGATTTACACGGCACTTTGAAGCAAACGACCGCCGCTAATTACCGGCGCTTTGGTGTTTTGTACTAATTGGTCTACTATGGTCATCCTAAATAAATAATAAACAGCGCACTCTATACTAATAGCACAAGTCTAAGATTTTCTCCTGATTGCCATGGAGTCTCAAAAACACCCAGCCCCAGAAGACATCTTTTATTATTTGGATTTCTGCTTGCTCTGGGATCCAACCCGGATCCTAGTACATATCAGGCGATATGAAGACCATCGTCACTCAGGTTTACTCGCTCGCTAATCAAAATGTAGGAGTTACTTGCCTTGGGAAGGCCTTAGAGAGTACCTAAGGTAAGACCTTTGTGCGCGAAGATAAATAGGCCATCGGCACGAATATCAAAATATCGTTTTTAATCTGAGTGTCTGTGTCCCATAACATGCAAGATTGCAAGCAAAATTACATGGATTCATCGGGAAGATTATACAAAATGCAGAAATAGTTTTCCTGTTAAATCTATGCGTTTTTAGAAGCATTTTTAATTAATTGCATGGTCGAGCTGTTTACATATAAAAACTAAGTAACAGCTAGATCATCCAACTTTGATTGCAATTACATTTTTGATTTAGTATCCTTAAGTCCATGACTAATTGCTAGCTCTAGATAGGTCACGGTGAAGTCTAGACAAAGTTGATCTCTGTAATCAATTAGTACCGCGCCGTTGTAGTTGACTGATTCGGGAATCGAACCCCGGACACAGAACAAAAAGACAATTGTACGGATAATGAACTTGTTAGGAAATAGTATACTTTATGTCACAGGTGTGTAATCAGAGACTATTGTCGCTTTGACTAGTGTTAATTCTCTTAATCCTTAATACTTGATTGACAGAAATGATAAAAAATGTCGTAGGCGACAAAAGTTTCAATTCTAATTAAAGTTAATACCTACTACTTATTACTCATGCAATTAAATATCGATTCTACAATTAAATACATCGTTCTATTTAATTTCGCAATCATTGTTAATAGATGGATAACTTAAATTTAATAGATGGATAACTTAAATTTAATAGATGGATAACTTAAATTTAATTGTTATTCATTAGTATATATTTTTATTTATTGCATCTTCAGAATAGGGTTCTTTATTTATTATAAATCTCTCAAATTACATTTAATTTGTCAATTAACTAAATAACTTAACAATTATGTACATAAAAAATAACTTAAATTTTATTTTTATTGTATGTTATACTAGCTGAAGTACTCCGCTACGTGACAAAAAATTACCGTTTACTCACTAACCGTTCGAGGTGCATGAAAAGTGATAAGGACCTTCCCGATAGAAATCTAAATTTTAACCTCGTATTTGTCATCCAAAGTTTGCTATTTATTAGCGTTTACGCGTTAGCGAGCACTAAATTAGGGCTAGGGCTAAGCGGCTTAAGTCCTTCACACCGAATCTGATTACCAGTTTTTAAGTACATCCGTCACACGGCAATTTCAGAACGAAAAGGAGAACTTAAGCACCCGCCAAAATCTTAAGACTTCATATCGGACTTATTTTTCACCATTCTTTATTCGTAAAGCTTACACTCAGTTGATCTAGTCTCTTTTCAAACAAAAGTCCTAAAACCGCCAGTGATTAGTAGATCGGATGCACTGTATCCTCCTTTGCTATATGAAACAAAAGTTTAACAGCATGCTAGATGGCTTCAAATACCTATTAAATGTCCGGCTAAAACACTTCATTAATTACGTTAATTAAACCTGCAGTCATGCTTCACGATACACAAATATCCAGTAAAAGACCGTGATCTTGCTATAAAAGTTATGAAAATGACATAACTGCGTAGCAAACAGTAATTTTATTTACAACCGGCAACGCCTGTGGCCGTCCAAGAGATTTATGGCTTGTTCGCTACAGTTTTAAACGATCACGGTTTCACAGTAAAGAAATCAAACTTCTTTTTGGAGACATTCGAAATTAAAATTTAAATTAAAACTTGGAAATTTTGATTCGTTTGGTCTGATTCGCGAACGTGACCGTGAATGCAGAAGATGGAAAAATAGTCTGCAAATGATTTAAGTATTTCCTTTTTTGTTTTGATGCAGGCACCGTTAATCAATTTTGTTTCATGATAAAGTCATTGATGAAATAAAAAGCTCAATTATTAATATAGGAAATAATAATAATTTTCATGAGAATTAAAAAAAAAAACGCAGTAACCTCTTGACAGCTAAGCATCATCCAACGTCCTTAGTCTAATTGTAGCTTAGAAATATGTAAAGAAATCCTAAAATAAATCTTTGACGACCCGCGTGGCGGAGCGGTCACCATACTAGTCTGACACCCAGTGGGTTTCGGGTTCGAGCCCCGGCCAGACAGACACCTGAATGATGAATTTAGATTTCTGTTTGTGTATTCGTCTTTGTGAGTGTTGATGGTTATTAGTATAGAAAGCGTTATATAATTAAAACTTCATGAAAATCGATCAAGCTGCTTAGGGGAATTACAAACACCATCAAATAATCAGAACTTTATAATATAAAAATTTAAATAATTTACAGAAAATAACTTATGTATAATAATAACTTTATGTATCAACATAAAGTTTTTACGCTAAAATAAAAATTAAAATAACGAATAGTCATTATGGATGTACATATTTGTCTTCTCTGGAGGTCCAAGGGTTAAACTCCCATCAAAATGTTTGTAGGCGGAGTCGTTGTTACGGTAAATCGTGAAAGCCTTGTAGCCTCTTCCTAGCCGAGTACCTGACTGGATGTCGTAACTGTCCGACAGTCTGTTTTAATAATACTAGTTGTGTCCTACGGTTTCAACCGCGTTATAAAAACTAACATGATAATTGACAAACATTTAACGGAAATTTTATACCTTCTGAATCTTTTGAAAATTTTGAACAATAGGAGTAAACACCCATAGCATAAGCATATATATATAGGGTTATAAGCATAGCCCAATGTCAGAAAACCCAAAAACAAACCCGCTGAGATTCTTGCCACATCTTCTCAGTTGTGGTCTTGTACCGATCCGGTGGTAAAAAATAAATAAATAGACAAGAATTGTAACTGACAATTTGTAAGCGCCCCGTTCATTTCATTTCCGGGATTTTTTTTTTTTTTTTATTTTAAATTGTAATAATTTTTGGCAGCGCAGATCGACTTAAACGAAATAAAGGCTAGAGGTTACAATTTGATTTCAAACACACACAAATAGACACACAAAAACTCTTATAATTAAAGAAGTATGTACTTTTACTTTTTATTAGTTTCCCGAACAATTTTTTGCATAAACTATGTACAAACTCGCGGATCTTCCATATTTATTATATATAGGGATATATAATCGTGCATGGTGGTTATATTGATTATTTTATGGTTGGCAACTATGTAGTGCAGTGATTACCATATGATATGCGTAGGGTCCCGGGCTAGCGGATTTAAATGACGTAATTAAATACTTGTTTTCGTCTATCTGTCCGTGTATTCGTTGTAGTGTGTTTATTATGCTCATAGTATGTATTTATGGTTTTAGTTAAACATTATGGATATGAAAAATAATAATACAAGAACCAAAATATCGTAAAAACCATTAGACATCTATTTAGTTTTTTGTGTTCTGTTATTTGTTTGATAAATTTTTGAACATTTGTTACACATTTGTGAACCATTTATTTTGATTGAAATGTTATGAGAATTATGCGATTCTAGCTATTCCTAAACTGTATTTCTATCTATTTCCTAAACCTTAAATGTCAGGTGGTGAAAGTGGCAGAACCCTTTGTAGTTCGACTGTGGAGATAATAAAAGAGGAATACCGGAAGCAATATGTTCGAAAGAGTCCTCAGGAGTAGCAAAAGCAATGCATCTGTTTGCACCAACTGTATGAACCATCTGTATGCACCAACTTCATGATTTTTTTTTTACATATGATTGGTCACACATGCTTTGTTACATTACAAGTTTAATAATCTGAATTATTATTTATATCAAAAAATATATATATAAATTGCTCGTGGCTCGTCGAACTCCAAATGTGTATTGAAAAAGCCTCATAAAAAGAGCTTAAATAACCTTCCTGTCTTTTATTCGGTCCATAGTTGTGAAAGCTCTGAATCTACAAAGATAAGTTAACACTTCTCACTTCACAGTTTTTTAAGAGCCACCTTTGTAAATTGAGTTCTACTACTTTCCTACAGAGTTCAAAATTTCAGTTTTCATTCTAACCCAATTTATTCATCTGTCATTGACCAGTTCCCAGGTGGAACTTGATGTCAAGGTCAGCTACCGAGGAGGTCGTGAGAACCCTAGCACCTGAGATTTGGGAGCATACCTGTGGCAAGATGCCAGCCTAGTACCAGGATCGTAGAAACGACGAAGAGGTCGCGCTCACCTGGCGCATGCGTCCCACCTGATCTACCTGTCGTAACGCAAACCAATATACCTAGAACCTTTAAACCTGTACCGTTGTTTGTAAACTCATTCAATATTGTACGTGTAAAAGGAATGGGGTGGGTCGAGCTTAAATGGTAAGATTACGCATGCGTCTTGGTGGCTTACCTGTCTTGTACGTCCAATTTACGCTCAGTAAGGGATTGAAATGACTAGATGTTATGAAGATTAGGTTGTCTAGCACAAATTGAATTTGTCTATCACTGTACATAAACTAATTAGTTGCAGACTCGTTACACTAAGAAATTGAATTAAGTTGGGTGGTATAAAGAGAAAGGCCTACTAAGAAATAATATTACACGTGTACTATTATGTAAACCCAACCCAAGCTCAACTAGAAAGGTATCTTCACATCAACACGTCTGTGATGAGCGATCGTCAACGCGATATGTGTTGGAAGCCCTTAACAATGTAAAATATGTTCTACTAGAGTCAAACCACAAAATTCTACCACGTTTACTGCCCTCAGAAGCACAAAATCAGCACTTTCGAATGTAACATTGTTAAGAACATAAAAGCAAAAAACCCGACTGCTTTATACGGTTTTCTTGTTCATGATGATATATATATAATTTAAAGCTTTAGTTATATGAGTTTTAGACAAAATAGTTAAATGTACATGAGTTTTTTTTCAGAATGGGCTATTTATAGCATTTATTTGATACATTGCGATTGCATTTGATAGTTGCGATAGTAAAAAGTCTTTCTCCTTCCTTCTTCTTCCTTCTCCCTTTTTTCTCTATTTGCAGGCGCCATTTTTTTAAATTATATTAGCCTATGTCACTCTCCAATTTGATACGATTGTAATGACTGTCATACGTCACGATCCGTCAAGCCGTTTGGACTGTAGCGCGCGCTAAAGAAATTGACATACATACAAACAAATATATATACATATACACTCGAAAAGCAATCCGCCTTCTGCCGCATTCGGGTAAAAAAAAATGTGAAACATGCGGTTATATTTTGTGTATGATAAACAAGCTCTTTACCTTTCAGAAGCATAAAAACGTACAGGAGAAGTATTCTGGATGATATGTATTCTTGAAGTTTGAAAACAGCTTCACATCTTTGAAACTACGCTTCATTTAAACGTCATAGGAATTCCGAAGCGGTTATTCTAAGTACTATTATGTTATATCTGTATAAATCGGTGGTCGTCATCAAACTACGCGTAATGGCTTCGGACTGCAGCGTTATGACGAATTGAGTTTTTTAGCGATATCCGATACGGCCAGATATGTATTCGTAGGGTTGTACTCGACTAAATTCCGACACCCAATTTCGAGACAGTTTGTAAAGGAGCACATATTAGGTATAGACATTTCCTATTCGGTAAACAATATAAAATCAGATCGACTGCATGCCTTTTTACTAAAAAGATTAAGCCGCTGAGTATCTTGCAAGATCATCTCGGTTGAGGTAGACTACAGTTAAAAAATATTGCTACTAATAATTTTCACTGACAGTTGTTTTTTCATTTCATTTTATTTTAATTACAATATGATGAACGCTTTAATGCTTAAACGCTTGCTAGATGGTAGATGTAAAACTTTAGTAGGTTGTTGATCTTGTACATTACTGACATTACACGAAATAAATTAATAAAAATAAACGTAGGACTATACTATTTTAGTTTAAGCCGTGTTTCCTGTCGCCGCACATCAAATAAGAACGAAACGTCCTCTTAAGATGTCCTTCGTAGTACTACGAGTTTTTATAAAGATATAATAAATACCTTTTAATACCTTGATATGCTTAAAATGTCATTATATTAAATGTTATAAGAAGTCAAATAAAGCACAGCCGAGAACAATATATGAGCGTCTTGAACTAAAACTTGACTACTAATAATAAAAACTAAAGAGTAACTGCAATTTTGAAGCGGAACTTCTTTGTAATCGTCGTAATTTGATACTCGATGAAATGAATTCGTTACGAAAGTAGTTGTCGGCGCTACACCTAGATGGCGCTGTACGTCTTTCTGAATCACGTTTACCATTTTATTTCGTGGCTTGTATGAGGTCAAGTTTGGTATATTCTAAATAAGATTTCCAAATATAGACTGGAGTGATACAATTTTGATGTTTGTAATAGCTTGTTTTAATAACTTTATGGTCAGTATCAGTAATATTTCACTACTTATATATTATTTTTAAGTTTCATTTCTGTGAATTGCACACACACATTTTTTTTTATAAAATATAATTATATTCTCTGTATTAAGACTATTCGATATATATTTAGATTTTGTGGAATGTGAAATATGGATGACTTATTTCCAAGTATAAGTTGCCTTGGATGCGTGTTTGGTAGCAAATTTATTGCTCAAATTAATGACAAGCACATCCATTTAAAATGTGATGATATTAGTTAAACAAGTTTACTTCGTTCAGCAGTGTAGTGTCGATTTTGAATAGCATTAGTCCTTTTCCTTCTCGTGAATGTCGTGAGAGGCAACTAAGGGACAAATTCCAGTAGCTAGGTAGCAGCATCTTGTGTACCATCAACTTCCTTTACGATCATCAATACGCGTATCGAGTAAGTTGTTTATTGTCAAAAATCGTAATTATGGAGCGGTTATGTCTGATTGACCCCTTTTTAAAAACTATGTGTTGATTATAATAATAATATTTTTTTAATAATAATTATTGTTTAATAATTATCTGGCATTCCTATAATTTGCGTTTTGGAGTTATGTTATTATTTATCCCAAGCAGTCACGGATCTAGGTGAAGGGGAGGGGGGGGACAAGCCGGGGCCTATTTCCTGGGCGGCAAGTTCAAACCTTCCAAACGAATGCACAAGTCATAATTTATTTAACTTTGACCATTGGGACGCCTAGTCAGTAGGAAGTGGAACTCTTGACATATATGCGTTTTCATGACTACCAATTATTGGACATTTGATGACTGAAACGATGGTAAAAAGAAATAGAAGTGGGCAGGGGCGGCATTTTTAAGTTTTTGTCCTGCCTAAGAATAATTGAAGATCCAGGGCTGATCCCAAGTTTCGATATTGAACAATTGCATAAGCGTTATTTTTCTACTATAATCTGTCTAAAACGTTCTCACTTTGCAGAAACAAAAGTTTACGTCAACGTATAAGTGAATAATAGTAAATTAGGCAATTGCGGAGTTATTGTCCCAGGAACAGCGTAAAGCAATTAGTTTCGGTGTGTATTGTGTTTAGAGCAAATATTTAGAGACGGTCGCTTTACGTTTGATCTCAGTTAAATCCTTTGAGTGACAATAAATGGTTCTTAAGATCGGAATAATTGGTAATAATGCGATATTAAATGTACTTTTAATGTCTACCGCTGAACACATTCAATTACAACATAGAGAAATAAATGACTCTAATATTAGTTTTACTGGGCTAATTTAGGTACTAGACAATTTCTGTAATGTAGACCCGATAAGATCGAATTGTAATTACTTTGCACAAAAAAATTACAAAATGCTTCATGACTAGATGATATAACAACTTTTTTTTTATAATATGAAGTAGCAAACGAGCAAGCAGCCCACCTGATCGTAAATGGCTACTGCCGCCCATGGACTTATAAGCAACTTCATACAGAACAGGGGCTCCGTATGAAGTCTATCACAGATGCGTTGCTACTCCCGAGAACTGAGATGGTCGCCTCATATAAAAGTGAGCTGAACTGCAGGAAAATATATTTGTAAGGCAGTAGGAGTGGTCGGAATGGATGACTTAGATATCCAAAAAGCTTAAAGTTTCAGACTACAGAGGCTCTGTTTTATTTTTTTACGAATATAATGAAAATTTTTATTGCTTTACCATCTTAAGGTAAAGTTCGTAATTATTGTGTTTTACCAACTATCAAAACAGAATTTAATAGAAAAAACACATTTAACATGACCGTAGAAAAACTATATCACATAAAACAAGTTAATTTTTAACCGAAAGTGAAGACAGATAGCACTTCGAAGCAACATCCCACTCATAACACCAAAAAATACTTAAGTACGATCACATTTAACGTCAAAGTGACAACAGTTTTTTCAACGGTCTTTGATACGTTTTCTAGTTATAGATACCCACCGAGTTAAGTACCATTTCCTTCTCAGAAGCCCTTCGGTGGCGGAAGGTGTATAAAAAGATGTTTTTTATTCTAATACCGCGGTGGTGTAAGCTTAGATGCTCAAACACGAAGCAGTATGAACTTTTGTTTTTGTTTTTACATAGTTTCACTTAACATTATTATTAAATAAACGCTTTGAAACGTTTTCTACACTAATAGCCCCACAGTAGGACATTCTCCTACGTCGTGGGTGCCATGGACACACAAAAATGAATACACAAACATCCAGACCCAGAAAAAAATCTAAACTAATTTTTCACAGTTCTGTCTGGCCGGGGATCGAACCCGGGACCCATAGCCGACTATATAGCAACGGCATAATCATATCTTTTAAGCTTGACATTACAACATTTTTCTGGTTTATTTTATTTAAAAAAATCATTAAAAAATAAGTTTAAGTATCCTTTGTCCCAAAAGGGTACAGAGTACTTAGAAAACTTGCAACAAACTACATCTTTTAGTTTACTTATTGACATACAAAATATATACGTATTTGTATTATGTATTTTGGGATATTTGCGTAGTTTTTTTATAGCTTACGATTATTGACGAGGTAGAGATGAAACAACATTCAAACCGCTCATGTACTTCAGTTATTATAATCTATACTTATTAATATTATAAAGCAGTAGAGTTTGTTTGGTTGAACGCGCTAATCTCAGGAACTACTAGTTGGAATTGAAAAAATATTTTTGTGTTGAATAGTAAATTTATCGAGGAAGGCTTTAGGCTATTAACATCAAGCTATGTTTGTTTATTTTTTAATAGATTGTTCTCTAATAAACACGGGTGAAATTGCGTGGCACAGCTAGGTATATATAATATTTGTCTAATAAATATAAAACTGTTAAGTAAAACAGTCGCGGCCCTGACCACGGCGGACACCGTGGGCGGCGGAAGGACTATCGCTGGAAGTCCGCTCCATATCGCCAGGAGCCAATAGGCATTGTTCTGTTGCTCTAAAACCACTTGACTCGACCTAGCTTTAGCTTGGTAATGGGGAAAAATGTTCGGATTAACGTATTTGATCTGATACCACTCGGTTTGAGACTTACATAATAAGACGCTTTCTTTCTAGACGCTTTCTGCACTCATAGCCCCACACTAGAATTTTCTCCTGTGTCGTGGATGCCATGAACACACAAATACAAATACACAAACACCCAGACCCAGAACAGAAATCTAATCTCATCATTCAGATGCCTGTCTGGCCGGCGATCGAATCCGGGACCCACGGCGCGTTAGATCGGTATGGTAAACGCCTAGCCACGCGGGTCGCCAAATTTAAGATTAAGTCGATTGAAAGATCATCGCTATTAGTATCTAATTCTGGTCATTTTGGTTCCATTTCTGTCATATTAGTAATTTTTATAGTTACCTAATCAATTTTCAATCACCAGGTGGTAGAATCGTATCAAATTAAAAGAACCAGTATAGTTCGATCGGGGAGGTACCACCACACCTATTTCTAGCGTGAAGCAATTCTTGCGTTTCGCTGGGAGGGTTGCTTGTCGGCTCACCTATATATGAGGTGACTATCCTAGTCCTCAGGAGCAGCAATGCATCTGTGATCGACTTCAGATATAAACCCTGTTCTATATTAACATCTGTAAGCAACTTACAGATGTTCATGGGCGACAGTAGACACTTACCATCAGGTGGAGTGCAGGCTCGTTCGCTATTTGAATAAGAAAAAAAAACTCGTCTTTACAGGTGTCTATTGCTATCATATAACCCCACAACTCATAAAGATGAATATTGATAGTGTGATTATGTAATCTTTCAATGATGATATCATGAATATACTTATATTTATTGATGGCTAGTAAATGGAAAATAATGGAAAATTGTTTAACTATTTTAAAATTAATCACGATTTCAAATTCTTCTTGTTCATCAAGTGTTGCAAATTATTAATATATGATATCCTCATGGATCCCTTTTCGCCTTACTCGACTGACTCTTACATACTAGAACGTGGCGTCCCTCTGGACGCTCGGCGCCGGGTCACGAGAAGGCGTTAGCATTACATTCGTGACCTGACAAATATTTACACGACAAGTATATGTAATACTACAAAACAGAAGTAATGTTGTATACGTAGAAATAATATTATTGTTATAAGTTAACA
>DWNE01005271.1:0-14175 GCA_018249875.1 Cecropterus toxeus | reverse complement strand
GGAAGGGTGTGGTTGCCGGCTCACTTTTATATGAGGCAACCATCTCAGTCCTCGGGAGTAGCAACGCATCTGTGGTCATAATTCAGTATTAATTTTTAATTCAGTTTTACCATTGGCTGTTCTTGATATGTCTGAAATGCCATTATATTAACGTGACGTTACTTACATGGTAAAAAGCTCTTTGGGTGTTCTCAAATGTAAAAAGTTGTTGGTGGTGGTTGGGTGGTGTCTATGCGATATTACAATATTTACTAACACAATTACATCAAAAGACGCACAGAACGGCGACTACTGTTCCCGCGTAAAAAAATTAAATTATAAATAGAAAGAAGTAAATAGTTTATGGAGCTCTTTCCGGTTTTAAAAGAATGTAATAAAATATTTTTATAAATCCATAATTAAAACCGTAATACCAAATGGGGCATAACATTGGATCAGCGGGAAATGCTTCAAGCTTCTCCATCTTATGGAACAACCCTGCATTCTAAAATATATACTTCTATACTAATATTATGAAACAGTAGAGTTTGTTTGGTTGAACGCGCTAATCTCAGGAACTACTGGTCCGAATTGACAATTATTTTTGTGTTGAATAGTTAATATAGTGAGGAATGCTATAGGCTGTATAACATATAAACATAACATGGTAATATGTTTGTTTGTTCTTTCTTATGTAGTAGCGGGTGAAACAACGTGGCACAGCTAGTGGGTATATAAAAAGGGCTATATAGTTATAGACCATTTCCATAAAAATATCACAATAGTTAGTTCCAAATGACGTGAAATATATAAATTAATTCACAATGAATTAATATTTAATAAGCAAAAACAGGGAATAAATGTTAATATATTATTTTCCATACAAAAGTGCATATACATTCATGACTATTTATTTTCAATGTAAAATTAATGTCAGTCGGTCGTTCCTCTCAGTTTTTTCACGTCCTCCTTTGACCTAACAATTTAAATTTAATACGATTTTACATAATTGTAATTACGAAAAAGTGGAATTATTTATTTGTCATTAACCTTTAATTGTTGTTCACAATGTTTCATTAATTCTATGTATTCAACGCTATGACATGTTGCAGCCCTTATTATGTATTATTATTGGTATGTATAAGGTGTAAGGTCTCTTTCACAATTGGGGAGGCCTCCAACAAGCTGCTTCAATGCGCATCAGTGGGATTAGGGATACGTATCGGTAGACGTGTGAGGGTTTAGGGGCCTTTCCGCTTCAGATTTTTTCCAATTGATCTGTAATATATACAGGTTACCTTCCAATGATGTGACCAGGAAATAGGCTGGTCCAAATTACTGGTGCAATTTTTATTAAAATTAGATACGGCAAAAATAAATAGGAGGTCTCTGCGTCAAACGAAATCGAAGGGATCTTTAATCGCGTTTAATTAAACACAATATAACCCAATTTATATTGTTATTAATTAAGTTAATTAATGTACTTATTATTAGACTAGCCAATAGGCGATCAGCTTCTGTCTATCGTAATATGAAAATTAAAAAAAGTGTGTGTGTACTTATGTACACGCGCGAAGTTATAATCCTATATGTGGTGTATCAAGATAAAAATATTTTTAAATAATTTATATCACTAAATAATACAAACGGATAGATAAGCTCAATTAGATTGGACTTGAAAAAGTCTATAGACATATTTTTTTCACAAATATTTACGAATAGTATTACTGAATATAATTTATCAGCACATATATAAATCGCACTTATATGAAACTAAAATACGTGTGCGAATGTTTTACAAATTTAATGTTGAAAGACACCAATAGATGGCAGTGATTTTAATTCTGAAACAAGCTAACGAGTGTACGCTGGAGTCTGTATAAATAGGAGGTAATTTACAACCGCTGCAACTTCATACTGTAACTTTTGTATGACGGATCTTAAAATTTCACTCTCATCAATTTTTCATAACGCGGCTAAAGAAGTATAGCTAAATAAATAACTTCTAAAATACCCTCTTTCCAGGTGTTAGAAGTCCTATCCTCATACGAGCCGGAGCTGCTGACGTGCGGAGCGCCCGCCGCGGGCATCTCGGAGCCCACGGCGAGGACCCTCGCGCTGCTGGCCGATCTATACGACAAAGAACTCGTCGGCGTCATCAGCTGGGCGAAACTCATACCTGGATTCACGGATCTGATGCTTAATGACCAGGTTAGTAAGTTTTTTTACATAATACCACAGAGTACCACAAAAGAGTATGCTATCCATTTGATGGTAAGCGGCCAGTGCCACCCAGGTGTGGCGGTGGTACTTCCCCGGTCGAACTATACTGGTTCTACACCTGTAGAAGTTATTCAGTTAATATATTTTACCAGGCGGTAGAACCAATACAATTCTACCTGGAAAGTACCACCCTGACACCTATTTCTAGCATGAAGCAGTTCTTGCGTTTCGGTAAAAGGGTTGCTTGCTTGTATATGAGACGACCATCTTAGTTCTCGGAGGTACCAACGTACCTGTCATCGACTTTAGATAGAACCTCTGTTTTATATGAAGTTGCTTACGGATGTCCATGGGCAACAGTAACCACTTACTATCAGGTGGACTGCATGCTCGTTCGTTATTTCAATTCAAAAAATATCATGCTTTATTTCAAAAAATATCATGCTGTAAAGCTATAACATCCCCTCCTAGCGCTCTATTATCTAGATCCTTAACATTCTTTCGCTACTACGAGCTCGTACCGAGTGTATCGATGTGACCCCCCCGTTCGCGTCCTCAGATGCGGCTGCTGCAGAGCACGTGGGCGGAGATGCTGAGCCTCATGGTGGCGTACCGCTCCATGTCTGCGGCGGGGGCGCTCCGCCTGCGGTTCGCGCAGGACTTCTCGCTGGACGAGCAGCAGGCGAGGGATATCGGCGCTCACGACCTCTTCGTGCAGGTGAGCGTTTACTAATGTTTGAATGTTTGATGTGAAACATCTATAGGCGAACCTAAACCATATTGTTGGCGTGGCGATGCTCGCATTTATTTATTCGCAATCTGTTATACATTGTTAGAACTATTAAGCCACGAACAAAACTAAGCCGCCTGCGTTGTTAGTACGAGTTAGTGCGGGGTACGGTTCGTAGATGGCGTTATTTTCATTAGCTATTAAGTTTCTGTCGCAATCTTGTCTTTTATGCATATTACTTGCGCGAACACGATGTTTTACATCTGCCAGGCTTCGCTTAACGGCTATTTTTATTAGATTGAATGAAACAAGCATGCAGTCCACCTGATTGACATAAAATTCCTCGTGAGGTATTCACGAAGCGTTATGACATGGGGATTTTAAAAAAAGTGCGTAAAGAGCTCTCCTTCAAGGCCGATGGATTGTCGGCTACCCTGGCGTTGCACATGTCCATAAGCGACGGTGACCACTTTTCATCAGGTAGTCCTTATCGCTAGGTAGAAGTATATAAAAAATCCATGAGGAAATTCATATAAAACATGAGTTCTATGTCTGCTATTTGTTTTGTTCTGGATCTTTAGGAATAACCTCTGTTCATAGCATACATCTGAAGTCCATTACAGATGTTTTGCTATTTTCAAGGACTGAGTTGAACGTTTTATATGGAAGTGAGTTGACAACTAAACGCAAGAACAGCTTAACGGTTAAAAATAATGTTAAGTAAGTAGTTAATAATATCACCAGACCCATTTAGGAATTTGAAGCCTGGAAACACAACGAGGATTTTTCTACAAATAAATAAGGGTTATATTAAGTTAAAAAAGAAAAGTATACCGCCCACAAAATGTGCCGCCAGGCGCGCCGCCCCCTCAGCCCCTCCCATCCTACGCGACTGCTTCGAGAACTTTTATTTTGTAACTAGTTAATGGTGAGGTATGTGCCCAGATCTCAGTGGTGGTCCGTCGGCTGGAGCGCGCGGCGGCGCTGCGCGAGGAGTGCTACCTGCTGAAGGCGCTGGCGCTCGCCAACTCCGAGGCGCGCATCGACGAGCACGCCGCGCTGCGCCGCTTCCGCGACGCCATCCTCGCCGCGCTCAACGACGCCGTCTCCGCGCTCAGGTACACGAGACTCCGGGTTACATCCCCGGACAGAAAGAATGAAAGAGCTCCCGGCCTGAATGATAAATATAGATTTCTGTTCTGGATTTGGGTGTTTGTGTACATCCATAGCACTCACGACGCGGGAGGTATTCGCCACCACTAGATTTCTGTCAGTGGTCTTGACCCAACACATTTTATAATGAATATAGCAAACGACCATGTAGTTCACATGATAGTAAGGTGGCCACTGCCGCTCGAAAACATGAGTAATAGACTACAGATAATATCAGCGTATGATCTGAAGTTGGTCACAGATGCGTTTGCTACCATTAAAGACAAAAGTATATCAAATGGATAAGTATGTCTCTCTTACCACACCCATCAGATCTGAACACTGTTGTTATAAATATAAATAAGTGTTGAGATGTTGCCTTCGAAGTCCAGAGTCAAACCACAAAGCGTGTTACCATATTCAAATTCCGATTACTTGTAATACTCTTGATTTTTTTATCACTCAGCATATTAAGCGCTTTACCGTAACGCTACTTGACCTATTTCAGGCCATACAACGCGAACGCAGCGCTGCAGCAGCTGCTGCTGGTGCTGCCGGCGCTGCGGGTGGCGGACGTGGCCGTGCGCCGCTTCTGGGCGGCCGTGCACCGCGACCGCCGAGTGCCCATGAACAAGCTCTTCGTGGAGATGCTCGAGGCCTGCTTGCGGTAGGCACTCGCGACTCATCGTCTGTTAATGTTGGCTGCCAGCATGCAGCATCGTCACGTCGAAGTCTCAGCAACGTTAAGCGCTAACGTTCACGAGTCGATAAGAGATGGCGCCACATTCTTCAAATGAACTACCGCACGCTCGAAGCCTGCTTGCGGTAGGCATTCGCGAGGATACTGTCTCAGCACCCTTGGCTGCCTGCGGTTGGCAGCATCGTCTCATCGTACGTCGAAATCTCAGCAACGTTAAGCGTTCATTATTGGATAAGAGATGGCGCCACTTTCGATCCATGAACTACCGTTTGCTGGAGACCTGTTTGCAGTACACCTGCTCACACGTAACGTCCAAGAGACCATCTTTTAATAAAGTTCGCGGCATGACTGCGATATAGAGAAAGAACTGAGAAAGAACTAAGTAACGCAATGATAACATTCTTATCTCGACTAGAGATGGCGCCACTTAGAATGAACAATATCTTTGTCGACATTCTTGAAGCTTTGCTAAGGCATAAATGTTTTATGCGTCGAGGAAACTATAATTAAAGAACTCGTTAGCGTTATCTTTCTCAACTCTATAAGAAGTGGCGCTGTTCTTTCTATGAACAAGCTCTTTGAAGACTGTCTGCATCAGGAAACTACACGCCACGACGTACGATGCAAGACGTGAGAAACTGTTTGGTAACAACTCTCGAGGCTGCCTTTAATGCCACGTCACTAGCTCTAACGTGTTAGCGCTGACGTTGTCAAGTCGGTGAATAATCGCGCCACTCTCTTTGATGTTAGTGAACTGTACGTCGCCTCTACTGACTCTTAGCGATACCAACGGTCCGCCAGTCCCCAACATCTTGTCTACTCTTACAAGCGTAATACATTTAATCCGTGGTTTACGGGATTCTTAAAAAATCTTGCCACAGCATCAACTCAGTCCTGTCAGCGACACAAGAATAAATGTTTAGAAATTTCCATGTCGTCGCCCTCAACCATTAGCGAAGCTCACGTCGATGCAACCCCTATCTCCCCTTTAATAGAGATATGGGCGGCTCATAATATACTTGCAGCTACTCATGTCTTTGGCTATGATTTGGATTTTCAAATTAACACGGGATACGTCGGTTTGAAATATACATCACGTTACATCACAAGTGTCAAGATGACTGAGCCCCTTAAGTCAAGATAAATAGATCAAAAATGATTACTTATATTTAAAGGGAGTTTAAAAAAGGAAAACTAATATAATATCGATGATGATCTCTTGAAGCCGTGATTTAAGGACCGTTGTGGACGTAACTTCAACAAGCTTCCACGTACTTCTAAAGTACATTTCCAATGAAGTTTGTGGCGAAATGTGTAGTGACAAGACTAAAGTGGGGCCGCGGCTGCGTTCAGTGATTTGGGAATGGACATATCAATAATCAGCTTGGTTCGGATGCGATATGTTTATGCATTTACCGTTTCGGTTTACAATTGTTAGTTGTGTGTGTGTTTGTTCAGATTAATGATCTGCGGTTTATGGCTGTGAAGTGTTTTCAACTCTGCGCGTTGGGGTTGACTGTATGCCACGTTATGTTGAGAAGAAATAGGTTGGCCTATATAAACATTATTACTTTTCGTTGTTGTTAAATAAGTCCTATATCTTTTTGTCCGTTACACAATACTTAAATTAACTTAAAATATGTAGGTTTACCAAAATTACATGGACAAATTCTTACATACGAGATTTATTTTAAAAATTTGAAATTCTTAACTTTTAATATTGAATTCCGATAACTGCCTTATAGGGGGACAATCAATTAACTAAATTGAATGTAAAGTGAGGAAAAATATCGTCTTATAGGGCAGAATATGAACACAATAAAATCTTGAATTAGTATAAATGGTATCGTATCTTTCTAATTAACAATAAATAAATTGAAATGGGTTACATGAAATAAAATAATGGTATACGTCACGTGGTTTACGGATCAACCCCTACGTTTTCAGGGTGGGTGAAGTCGCGCCCCCGCGCCACCAATGTACAAAAACATGGACGGATTTAGTACAAAACTTGTTACTATTTTTGTATAATATTAAAAGTATATTCTAGTTTTACTGTGTGATAAGGTACGGACATAACTCATGGTCGAGGAAACAATCCAGGGAGATAGTATTTAAATATTTTGTTTTTGTAAATTATCATATAACGTAATGTATTAATGATTCTAAAATGAAGTAAAATAGATAAATAAGTGTAAATATCTACTAAAAGTTGCGTTACATTTTTGAGTTATATTTTCAGTTAGACTGACAAATGTTTGCATGTATTTAAGTTACTGAAATATGCGCCGAGCATTTCATCTGTTTTGCATTTACAGTCAATTTCATTGAAAACTTTGTTTAAATGTTTATAAAGAGAGTGATTCATAGTTCATTTTCGATGGCGCTTCACTGGATGTTTTCAACTGTTCCTTGTATAAAAAATACAACCGAATTGAGTACCTCCTTTTTGAAGTCTGTTAAAAATTACTCAATCATGAAAAACAATGTCATGTGATGTAAATTATTAAAAGAGATAATTCTTCGAATTCATTGTTTCCTCGACCGTCCCTATATCGTAGTAGTCGGTGAAGCGGGCGCCGTTTTCGGCTCTTATCTATATGTTAAACAAATGTTATATATGTCTAGATATTCTGAAATAAATAAACGGTTACTTTACTTTGCTGTATAATCAGAACTCTTAATCAAAATCGATCGTATTGTGGAATTTTGGTTTTTGATATTTTCCTAACGCAACCAACTCTAGACATATATAATATGTAAGATGTTAAAGTGTTATTTTGTCAGTTTGTACGCGCGTATACTGGACATTTGTGGCTCACGCAATTTATAGCTACCGGGTGCTTCGACCATACATTAACATATTATTAGTGACACACATAGTTTTACATATTTTCTAACAATGTAATCTATCTATTTATAGACTGTTCCACTGAAAGTGTATATATTATTCATATACAACACATAGACTATTTTATCCTGATTCGTTATGTGTGCAAATGAATTTTAGTAGTCGTGACGTTATACGATCGAAATGTAATTATAAATATTATATTGTATGTACATGTATAATCGTTATATAATTGCATAGATTTAATAAAAGTGGAACAGTATTATGGAACAAATACCTCATTGACCTGTTACCATTCACTGAAAGTGATCTTTACGTGAAATATATTGTAATATTTATGTACCTACCGACAACGATCAGAAGAGTTGCTGTGACGTGTTTATACAATTTGTACCGATTTTCACGTGAACAGACTAGTTTACATTGTAATGTAATAATAGAATTTGTAAAAGAAGTTTTGTATACCGTTTGTATACATATTACATCGTCAATTTTGCAATTATTTTCTGATCGTCCCCGTAGCGTTGTTTCTATGAATGCTTCCCTGATCTTTCGATGAGTCTTAAGCAATATTTAATAGTGATTTTATAGTTTCCAGTAAAAATAAGATTAACGGGATTCATTCATAGCAAGCAACGTTCCCCCAGTTATAGTATCTATCGAAGGAGCATATTGTTAAAGTAGGTTTAGTACATCACATGCGAGTCGGGTGCGCGGCAGTGCGGCGCCAAGTTCGGCCGCACGCCGTATGTAATATTTTGATGGATTTTGTAACTGGCCGTGACTAGCGCGGAAGCGATCAATGACTGTATATAATATGATTTCCAGTGATTTAATTTAAAGTGTCCTGTTGTAGTTATTCTTATGTTAAGAATATTCAGCTATTTATAGGTTTTAATGTTTTAGGTGTAGTGTGGTGATAGTCTCAGGGTGTGAGAGTTGTACAAAAGTGAGATGTGCCAGAATAGTTAAGTTTATTGATTAAAAAATTATTTGTTTAGTATTTGATCTGCTAATACTGCGAGATGTGCGCGGGCGTGTGACGCCTGCGTTCGGGTAAAATGTTTTATTTCTACAAATAAAGGAAGTTGTAAATTATAGTGACTATGTTTTTTATTCTTTTCAGTATATTCTCGTTTAAAACAATGGTAATGCTCGACTCTCGCTTTAATTCTACGAAAATCTCTTGACATGTTCCTGTAATTAATATTTCTTAATAAATGATTGAAATGTTTAAAGGATAGATAGTATTAGTATAAATGTATAGTTCATAAAAGATTAAGAGCTATTTAGTACTTATTATTACTGGAAATAAAGGTAGGAAGAGGTGGCATATCAATAAAACAATACTTAAAAACAATGGTTTAGGTACATACAACAAAAGTAATCCAAACATCTCAAGTGATTGCTATGGAGAATTTTGTGTAATAACTTCGTTCCTTAGCTTTGTAGATTAGCATACTATTTTATACCTATTTATTAGTTTTATTACGAGTTTTATTTGGATCTAAGTGAGTGATATGGGTAATAATTAAAACACAATACCTTTTATGAAACATCAATGTATTTACATAATTAAATCTTAACATTAACCTTATACGTGACAACATTTGAACTGAAACTGAGATAACAGGTAAATAACATAAGGCGATGAAATCTTTGCGACATCCAATTGATTTTCTCAGAATTTCTTGCACACTGATGTGCTAAGGCATTAAGTTGTAACTTCCTTGGCCTCCTTAGCATCAGTATAGATAAAGAATATTCATAGTTTATCCATTAGGGTAAAATATACCACAAAATTTGCGATGAAACCTAAGAACCCAATGGAAATATATTGCAACTAAAGAAAACGGGTGTATAAAAACAAGTTTCAAATGATACACGTCACGTTCTAAACAGTCTTATAGAGATCAGACTATAGCGAATTGGTCGTACAAGAGTTCTCGCACTTTGTAATACTCCTCCGATAGAACACCTTCTAGTGCCACGCGGCCATTTTCCAACTGAAATTAGAATAAAAATAAAACATATTTTTTATATAAGACGAAGTCCACCACGCTACGGATAAGTATGTCTCCTTTTACCACGCCCGTTAAATCAGCTTTGCACCAGTGATATTAGATAAGAACAGGTGTAGTTCTGATTTCTTTAACATTTCTCTAACAATAAAGCTTTGTAAGACCCTATAGAGTTGCTAGATTAATTGTGTAGAGTCGGTCTTGAATAATATTACTCCTTCTGTTTCTTAATGTCGTATAAGGCTTAGGGTGGGAAACGAGCATGCAGTTAACCTAATATTAAGTTGACACTGCCGTCCATGGACAGCTCTAAATAACTTTATATAGAATAAGGGTGTTATCTGAAGCCGATCACATATGCTACTTCTGAGGACTAAGATGATCGTTTCTAATATATGTAAGCCAGCGAACATATCCAACTCACACAAGAACACTGCTTCACGCTAGGAATAGGTGCGGCGGTGGTACCTCCCCAAACTAAACTAGTTCTACAACCATTACACGCTTGAAATAGGTTTGGCGGTGGTACATGCCTGGTCGAACTACCACTACTAGGCGGTAGAACCACCGCTTGTTAAAATCCTCCTTTATTAGACGTACACGCTCGCTTAAAATAGGTGTAGCAGTGGTACCTCCTCAGTACTACACTGATTGTATCATTTGTATACCCCCATTAGGAGGGGAGCGGGGTGGGTATGTGTGATGCACCCACCCGTCGTATGGCGACAGTCCCGTTGCAGCACTCGAGCGCGCCGGCCACGAACTCGGCGGCGAGCCCGTGGCGCGCGATGGCGGCGCGCAGCTCGGACAGCCGCAGCGCGTTCACGAACGTGGCCGCGTGCGCCGCGCCCGCCGCCGCCTCCAGCGACATCACCGTGTCCAGCGGGCTCTCGTCTGGGGACAATGGTTATCGTCAAGTATTTTTCGCTGTAAGTTATCACTGCTGGCCTAGCTTGTTATCATGTATCGCTGCTCGCCTAAGTAGTTACCGGGTATCATTGCTCGCTTATCTAGTTACCAGTGATCGCTGCTCGCCTAGGTAGTTACCGGTTATCATTGCTCGCCTAGCTAGTTACCGGTAATCAGTGTTCGCTTATATAGTTACCAGTTATCACTGCTCATCTCGCTAGTTACCAGTTATCACTGCTCACTTGCTACTTGCCCTCTTAGAAGGGGAGGGTCTGAGGATCGTCTGAACACATCGTGATGAAAATGAACACAAGACATCGTGATGAAGTCTACACGGCTGAGCATTCTCAAAAAAAACGTACTTAAATGTTCCATCGGGCTTAGGTCAATTTGTATTGAAAGTTCTCAAGTAATTTGCTTCATTATGGCGCCGTTGAGAAGTCAGCAGGACAAAGTTTTTTTTTAATATAGAAGCATCTGATGATCAAGCGAGATAGACTGCATCCACCTAATAGCAAGTGGCCACTGCCACTTAGAAAATTACTACTATACGATAATACGTTAGACATTAAGTCGCTTAATCTAATTTGTGCAGTCCTCTAGAAACTTGACGCTGAACTAGTAACATCGTTGTTAAAACATTCAAACAAAAAACCCGACCGCTTAAAACGAAATTTTTGTTCATATATATTTAATTTACGTTATTTTTTAAATGTGTGAAAATTATACAGCCTACGTCATTCTGCAAACTGAGACGATTCCAATGATATGTCATACATCACAATCTGTCAAGCCACTTGGGCTGTAGCGAGTGTCAAAGACATGGACATATATACAAACAAACAAATAACATACAAACATACATACATACGTTCGCAAAACATTACCCTGTTTCCTCGCAGTCGGATAAATAAAGTGGTCGTCAAGAAAAGATTTTACGATGTATAAAGTCCGCGGATCGCAAAAAAAACTGTAAGGAGACCAGCAGTGCGCGGTTTTCATTATTTAATTCTGTCTATATGGCTATTGATACCGTGTCCAGCGTCCCGCGGGCGCGGGTCGGCGACGCGCGCGGAGAGCCACGCCAGCTCCGTGTCGCCCGCCGAGCGCCACGCCACGCCGCTCATCAGGCTGTCCGTCAACTTCACCTTTGGGCAGGACATACGTATATTTATATGCTTATAAAAAAACATACACTGACAAGTTACCGAAGTTAACAAACGTTAAAAAACAATAAAACAAAGTTTTATTGTTTTTTAAAGTTAAATTAAAAAAAATGAATAATTTTTGTTAAATTGGTTAACATGTATTAAAATATTGAATATTATAAAAAAGGCGAAATTTAGTAAAGGTCCTATTACTTGTAAATATATGTCTAATTTATGTCTAATTTATGTCTCATTTTATATTTTTATAAAAATGAAGTAGCAAACGAGCATGCAGTCCACCTGATAGTAAGTGGTTACTGCCGCCCATGGACATGTAAGCAACTATGTTGAAATATTTATCTTCTATAAACCTTTAAACTATGCCAATGCGATTCCGAATCTATGAATTAGCTTAAACTAAAAGTAATTTATTTATTATTACTACCATCATATAGTATTATTTAATATCTTATGTATATTGTGTTATTTTTTGATAACATAATTTAGTCAACACATAGTGAAATAAACGTTCATCTTACCTGGTATATATGTGACTCTGTCGTGGCATCCACAGTATCACCTTTGTTTGGCATGAAAATCTTCTCGATACCTTCAGTCTCGCAGTGTTTGCTGAAATGCAATATTAATTGATCTTTTTTAAGTAATTTGCGTTATTAAATCATATAATCGAAGGTTTTATATAGACTTTCTTATTTTAGAAATAAAAAATTTACGCGAGTGGTAAAATGGTGAATAAAAGAAATGTTTTAAAATTATACATTTTGAAATATGTGTAGCGGCGCGATACCTACAGTAACATGAGCTCGCGCCTCACATGATATGCTGAGCGTGCAATACGACGCAAGCGAATAACAATGGAGTACGTCATACGCGTCATACTGATACTGGCCAATCAGAGGACGCAGTCTGGAACACGCTATCAGAGTTTGATAGAATCTCAGTATATATAGAAATGGTCCGAAGTTAACATCGACTGCGGTCCCAGACCGTGGCATGGCCTGGCGGGAGATCTCCCCTTTTCCTCCACATATGTGACTTTAAATTTGTATGTGTACTATACTCACCTTATTTTGCATAGTATTTTATCTTAAGCCTATTAGCCTTTGCAGTTTCACTGGGTATTCCCAAGGACTAAGATTTTCGCCTCATATATAAGTGAGCCTGCAACCACATCCTTCCACCGAAACGCAAGAACTGTTTCACGTTTGATATAGGTGTGGCGGTGGTACTTTCCCCGGTAGAACTACGTTGGTTCTACCACCTTTAAAACCTACCTACCTTTTTCATTTAGAAATTCGGCACTATTAAAAGAAGGCGCCTATTTTGTCCCGCAGCGCACGGGTAGTTCAGCTAGTGTTATATAAATCCCCAGTTTCTTTTTACACGACCGTTTGTCCCCCCCCCCCCCCTCTCCCCACCTGAGCGTGAGCAGCGCCTTGTGTGGCGCGCGCAGACCGACGACTGCGCGCGGCTTGGCGTGCGCCACGACGCGCAGCAGCGACTCCCCGTCGCAGCGGCCCTCCAGCTCGATGTACTGCACGCTCGCCTTCACCGCCACCTGGCGGACCGACGACACGCACTTGCTAGGGATCTCCGCCATCTCCTCTGGAATTGGTTATAAAGTTATACTTGTCCGTTCAGGACAGTGAATCGAAAGAAATTTGAAAATATGCACATGTGGTAGTGAAGTAAATAGTGCGTAGTTTCTTTATTTATTACTTTAAGTAAATCAAGGTATAAAACCAAAACAAGAGTAATAAAAATCACACTAGAAGAACCAGGATAGAAAATCAAGTCAATCAACAGTTTGAGCAGTAAAAATAATCAACAGTTTGAGTAATAAAAATTAAATTAAGATTAATAGGCAATCGATGTTGACAAAATGTGAATATTTCTTTTTATTTATGTCGATGTATAGGTGCTCTGTATAAAAGTTGTAATTTTATACAAAATACTTTAGGGGTTTGCAATTAAATTACCATCGGGGTCTTCCTTGACTGGCGGCATGGGAGGTACATCTCGAATCTCGCCTTCGGCATCGACGATTTCTGCTAACCTGTAGTCTTCTGGCTGCAGCATAATAATAGAAATAAGAACACATTAGACAGAGTGTTATCCAAGTTATTATTCCTTTAATTGCCATTTCCATTAACGTGCGACACATCCACCACATTTTTAGTTCGGTTTCGGCCATTCAGGACGTAGGACATTTACGTAGCATGTACATCGAACGTGCGTGTAACATCGTGTACATGTCTGTATGCGTCTATCAAGGCGAACGACTATATTGACACAAATGTGAAACTAGCTATGCCACGCGGTTTCGCCCACAACTACATAAGAAAGAACAAACAAACATATTACGTTGTATAGCCTATAGCCTTCCTCAATAAATGTACTATTCAACACAAAAAGAATTTTTCAATTCGAACCAGTAGTTC
>DWNE01005270.1:0-14176 GCA_018249875.1 Cecropterus toxeus | reverse complement strand
TTTTGTACGCCCTACCCTCTCTTGCATATGAGACAGTTTCCGTTAGCAATTATAAGGTTGTCTGGAAGAGATCGCTAGACACAAGACAGAGACAGACTAGAGACATAACAAAGGTCTTACTATAATCACCAGGTGGTAGAACCAATGTACTTCGACCAGGGAAGTACCACCGCCACACCTATTTCTAGCGTAATGCAGTTCTTGCGTTTCGGTGGAAGGGTGTGGTTGCCGGCTCACTCGGGAGTAGCAACGCATCTGTGGTAGACTTCATATAGAACCCCTGTTCTATATGAAGTTGCTTATAAATATCCATGGGCGGCAGCTACCATCAGGAAGAAAGATGCTTCTGGCCATCTTGATTAAATCGTTATTTTGTCAAATTAACCGGAGTAAAGGACATGGTATTTGTATTTGTATGAAACTTTTGTATGGCTCTCTGCCTAGGTTCAAAAAGTGTATGTAGATGCATTTATGTATTATAGTTTTTTTGAGTATATGGTATTCTCACAATAATAATAAAACAATTTAAAATTCCAGGAAGTTGAGGCTTTTTGTAGGTCTGAGAATTATTTACAACATGGTTACGTTTAGTTTTTGCTAATATATAAAAATAAGCGGAAAAAATGTGCTAAACTATAGGATTTTTTTGTAAATATGATTTTATTATGATGGATTAAATTAAATTAATCAATCATTGTATTTTAATATAATTATATGTAAATATTTATTTAATTGTATATTTTATGGTTGCTTCTATACAAACGTTACGATTATCGAAAATGGTGAGGTCTCAATTAAACGAAAACAAATTTATTAGTTTTCTTGACTTAAATGTTTATCCCAAGATTCCCAAGTTATATATAACATGAAATATCCGGTAATTTATGTATATATTTTAGATGGATTATAATTTAACTATTGTACATATCAACTCCATCGACAACTACGCACGAACTGGCCATGTCCTTAACACAGAATATTTTTATATTATGTTACATAGCACATTATTTTAGTAACATATACCACAAGGATACCAAGTTCATCAAATCACGCAAAAAATGTTTTAGCTCGTCAACCATTTTTTACAAGCAAACTTTGTACTCTTTGTTCAGTTTCTGACGGACTACTTAATCTGATCACCGCACAAATCCTTTTATTCTACAATTAATAAAACGGGCTGACCTTATCTTAATCACAGTAGAAGTATAAAACATGCCTATTGTTAGGTTAGTGAAGTTACAAAAAATATTTATAAATGACGAATATCATCAGAAAACCAGTATAACATGCATGAATGTATGAATTTTCATATACATTGTATTTCTAACTCATTCCTATTGACTTTGTACTTTATACTGCTTTGTGAAATTTCCCAAGAAACTTGCGTTTTGGTGAATGGGTACCGGTTGACGTACATAATCATATGAGACGACGATCTAAGTCCTCAGAGGAGATTTTGACCAGTTGGATGGCAGTACTACTTGCCATCAAGTGTTTCCCACTTCAATTTCGCACAAAAATGCAGGTTCCTGTTAACTTTAATATTTCTACCCGTCGCAGAAAGAGAGGTTCTCCTGTTCCTATTAACCTCAACGGACTGCCTTACTGTCTCTAATGGTAGTTAGTTTGCAAGTGTCGGAACTGACAAGAGGAATAATATTGTCGAATTTATTACAATTTGCGATGATGAGTGCTCAAAGAAAATCCAATTTAATATCTTCATCACCTATCCGGCATCATCCACTCGCTGAAGGATGAGGTTACATATCAAATGAATTTGTGCCGGTCTCTTATGGTTCAGTTTGCACGTTCTTTTTGTCCACGAAAATGCAAGATGTGACGAACATTCTCCGAAGGTATTCCCGGAATACTATAAAATCTAAGTCTTCAAGAGAGGTGTAACATCTACCTTTTTTGAAGCCGCCAATCCATTGCTGACGCCTCTGATGATTCAAACATCCGAAGGCGACGACTTCTTTCCATCTGGTAACTGACATTCCTTGCCGCTAGGTATAAAAATATTAATATTGGAAGAAATACACATTTATCATGATGTGTCCGCTTCATCATATGCGTAAACTTATATGAAAAAATTATGGCTCTATCTATATGATATATTTGGTTATATTTGATAAGTCTCCCAAGATCAATCTAGACACACTTCTACCCATAAATTCCTTTTATCTCACACTAAGCAATTTTCGATTTCTCTCGATTGAACCGATAGAATTAAAAGCAAATAAATAACGGTCACACCAAAAGGGTACAAAATAAAAATAGAATCCAGCAAATCAATCGGGCGATTGTACCAGAGCGCCGGTGCATTGTTGGGCAATTTGTAGCAATTTACTACAAGCAGAAAGTATATTGCTTTTAGCGAATTGAAAATAAAATTCAGCACAGTTTCAGGAGGAACTGCCGTGCATCTTTGTACGTGTTATCATTCGGGTGCGAAATCGTACTTCGATATAATATCTTTACCCGCGCCGTGTAATATGCTACGCGCGAATGCTTACGACCACTTTCATTATATTTTTTACATTACCGTTATATATTTTGTATACTTACAATAAATAAATACATTAAATCATGGTTTTACGAAACTTCTGATATCATGTCATATAAAAACAAGGATGTTAAACATGAAATTGTTAAATTATAACAAACTTGAATTACGTAAGAATGTAAAACTTGAAGTTTGCTTATATACCTTTTCGGGTTCCGTACCCAAAAAGTAAAAACGAAAACCATAACTAAACCTATCATAACTGAACTTCTTTCTAACTTGAGACTAAAAGCTTTTTGATGTGAAACTTCTATATTCACAGGTAAACTTAGGTAAACCTGATTGTTAGCGTAGCGATGCTTGCTTTTATTTATTTTAGCGCCATCTGTTATATTTTTTCGGAACTATTAAGTATCGATCTAAACTAAGCGGTGTGCGGTGTTAGATCGCCTTAATGCGGGGTTCTGTTTGTAGATGGCATTATTTACATTATACCATATATTTAGGTTCTGTCGCAATCTTGTCTTTTAGGCCATATATTTACGAACACGATGTTCCACATCTGCCAGGTGTTGCAAATAATAATTGCAGACATAAATGGACTGCATAAAAAATGACCGTTACGTGAACGGCTACATTTTACGCATATCTGTAAATAATTATTATTATTTGCAACAAAAATATCTTTATATGGAACAATTCGTCAAATTACGTATTTTAACAGGTTAATACTGGTAAATACATTTTAACAGGTTAATCAATACTTAATCTTTTACTTTAATTACTTGTATTCATACGACAAATTAATGCAAGTTTCACGCAAATTCGTAGTCAAGTTCATAGCGTTCAATAATCCAAACGTAAGAAATATATGTACATGCCAAATGTGATATTTTCAGATCCCAGACATGATATTATTTGTTTCATTATGTCAATATGTTTTTGCACGTATTATCTAATTACATAATGTATAAACGTAGTGTCTAATAAGCAAAGTCACATTTTGAATTTAAGAGATAAAAGTTACTTTTGGGTTTTAAGGGAAATAAACTTTTAAGAGTAATGATGACAAAGACTCCTCGGGCGAAAATGTATCTTAAAATAAATAATTTGATACGGGTCACACTACGAGACGTGAAAAGCCTCTAAATTCACACAATTTCCTTTAAACCACTAGCAGTTTCAAATAAGTGGTAATTCTTGGCAATTTACTGGACACAAAATGTTACATCACCAACTCTTTTCAACCAAAATAAAATTCAGTAGTCTAGAATAGAATTTCTGTAGAAATATCATGTATCAGCCAACGAAGTAAATTTTCGTACGTGGTGTGGTTGTAATAGAAAAGCAGAGTAGATTTACAAAACGTTTTTACTCATAGTGATTGTATTTTTTCTTTTTATCAGGCTGACGTAGCAGACAGTGGATGGGAAGTGGTCAGTGCCGTCCATAGACATTTATAAGCAACTTCATATGGAACAGGTGTTCTATCTGAAGTCGATCACAGATGTGTTGCTACTTCCGAGAGCTAAGATGATCAGCACAATTACAACTTCACGCTAGAAATAGATGTGGCGGTCGAACTTCCCCGGTCAAAATACACTGGTTCTATTACCTTGTAAATTCTGTTTATTATTTTTGATTCTCTTATATACCGTTAGAATACACGATACAACGTGTTATTAGATAAAATTTAAGTACTTCGTGTCGGTTTCAATACGACGACCAAGTAGCCAATAACGTGACTTCTTACACGAGGTCTGCACGGAATTCGAAATTGAGAATTGCTCTGCAGATATTCTTCAACTCTGGTATAGTAAGTTAACAATTTTTGCGAATCTAAGTATTGACGTTATGATTCTCGTATCGGGTTTAGATTTATAATAAGTATTAAAAAATATTAGTATTCTTTATCCTTAGAACTATTAACATAAATAAGTTAAAACCAGCCAAGTGCGAATCGGACTTGCACGTCGAGTGTTTTGTACCATCTATATATTAAAAACACGTTTGTCGTATGGCAGCACCCCTTGAATATTTATTTTATTATGTTTTTAGTATTTGTTTTTATACAGGTAACAAACAGTAATGCATGATTATTTTGTGAACATTTTAACTGTCTAGCTTTTACGGTTCATTAGATGCAGCCTTGTGACATGACAGACAGACGGACAGCCAGCCAGCCGGACAGCGGAGTCTTAGTAATAGAGTTCAGTTTTTACCTTTTTGGATGCGGAACCCTAAAAAAATGGGTAATATATCTTGAACCATTTCTTATAAAATCACCCAAAAAGGTAATTTTTTTCTGAATACCAAGAACAATTGTGAGATATTTTAGATGCCGATTACTTATCAACCAATCACTGTTTATGTGAATATAAGAAACTAAATAAAATACTATTTTCTCCAAACAGCGCATTGCAAAACGAAGATCTCCGTACGTGGTCTCATTGGTATGCGAAATCGAAGTTAGTTTGAAATACAGCGATATATCAATGTTCCCGCACCGACAAAATAGTGCTTGATATTTCGCACGGTTGCTTCCTGGGTATTTTGAAGTTATTTTCAATTCTACTCTGTATTCGAGAGTGAGCTACTAAAATCCATTCGAATGTACGAATGTTTGGAATAAAAAACATAGGTTCACTGTAACCTGTCTTTGGAACAAATATCATTGTTAACAAATATTAATTTAAAAAAAACCCGACTCCTTACAAACGTCTTTTGATTTTATAGTGATATATTTAATTTAACGCTTTACATGAGCTTTCGTCAAAATATTCGTATTTTTGGAATGGTCTACTAAGTTTCATTTGATACCCATATTTTCATGATAACAAAAAAGTTGTCATACGTTACAATCCAAATCGGTTTGGGTTTTAACGCGTGCCAAAGAAATGGACATCTAAACATACAAACGTACATACATGAATACACTCGAAAAACATTTCCATTCATCTGACGCAGTCGGGTAAAAGCATAGATATTACAGAATATCATTTTCCGGAGGCTATTTACAAAAGTCGACCATAGGCTGATTTTATCCGACAAAAGGTTTTTGGAATAAAAGAGCACGCGGGCAAGCTTGTTACAAATAACAAAACCTAATAAAACAAATTTTGCAAATAACGCAATCTAAGTTCCCAACTTCATCCATAGTAAAGCGGGTCGAAAAAAATGGGTTGGCCTTAAAATAACAGACGCAATAGGGAAACGGGAATAATGTCTATATAATGACTTTTTGTTTTCGTTTGATCCACAAAGCCTTTTTGTTGAACAGTTCTGCGTAATTCGTGTAACTGTTGGCGCGAGCGTAAAGGAAAACATTTTCCATTGATTGCACGCTGATTATATTCTGTTATGCCCCGCATTTTTGCAGACGTAATATTTATCTCGTCTGGATTACTTAAACATTATTTGAAGGCTTATATCGTTTAAAATAACGTTATGGTCTACCGTAACGTTTTTTTAACATTCGGCACTATTTTATGCTATTACCAGACATACGTTTACTGACATTCATCAGTCTGTGAGAAACGACCCTTCTTCTGACGCAGTCGGGAAACAATCAAACTATTATATTTACAACGACGTAATAT
Organism: Cecropterus toxeus; assembly: GCA_018249875.1. Lineage (NCBI taxonomy): Eukaryota > Metazoa > Arthropoda > Insecta > Lepidoptera > Hesperiidae > Cecropterus > Cecropterus toxeus. The sequence goes on along the minus strand of DWNE01005270.1, from coordinate 8,071 downwards.
TCATTTAATGCTTTATTGATTTTTTTATTAACTCAAATATTCCAGTTAATTAGGATTGTTTTATGTACATACCTATCTTGCGTAACTTTATTTATATCAATGTAAAATTTTATTGGCGTTGGAATAGTATTATATTTTATTAGTACTCCATTATCATATTGCTTCTCAAGCAAATCAGCCACAAGAAATGACGCGACTTTTAAAAGTCCTGCGAGTGACAGACGCGTCGTATTCCCGTAGGCTATGTTAACTCCACTTCACTAACCAACGTATACCTTTAATGCGTCTCCGTTATTCGTAAGGATTAACACAAAAAGATACAGTTAAAACGTACTAAATATTTACATCAACACCATCCTTTCTGATGTGATATTCCAGATACAAGTATACATACATAGGTGTAACACAATCGAATTTAATGGCTCATCTATATAGTATAGATGTTATTTTTGAATTTTTAAATGTTTGCTCACGTAACTTTACAGTTTTGGGTTTATTTTTTTAATTTACTCTTTAAATTTGACAACAGTGATATTAGACATGTTTATTTATTTTTATAAATACTTAATTGTTTACATTTTAATTTCAAATTATTCAGACTTATTTTTTAGTTTTCCAATTATTTTTCCATAACGAATTATTTTTTGAATTATATTTTGATGACCTGCATGAATAACTTACTATGCTTACTGATTTTTATTTTGGATATTTTTAATAGGATATAATAGGTATTTTTTTTCTTTCAGGATCAGATGCGGAACCGGTATGGAAGCTCCAAGATCCCGGCTTCGACCAGGGCTACGGGTCGGAGCGGTCGCCGGAAGAAGACTACGTACCGCCCATCGCGCCCGCCATATCCCTTGAGGAGTACGAAGCTGAGCTACGAACCATCTACCCTTTCATCACCGATGGTAAGTATTCACTTAAATAAAATGCACCCCCTTTGAAACTAACTGCATACAATGTGGTTGGAACCGTGTTAATCGTTGGCCGCATCGCGGAGGAAAGCCTGAACATACATAAAAAAATATACGTGACGAATGAACGAGATGACCTCTTTCTTTGGTAAGTCGGTTAAAAATGGTACAACGGAAGTCTTCATAATTTGACTCCAGAGAAATGAATGTGCTTCTGTGGTATAATCTGAATGTGTTAATCTATCTATTGTTTTAGATTTTATATAAGACTTGAATTTCATCGGCGTTATACCAAAAAATGATAGATTTTTCTAACACCCACATAATTATTAAGGTTCAGAGGTGTGTAAATCCTTGATTCGAACGTCGAGAGGCCGTTTTTAACACTTGATATCAAACCACCATCCCAACAAAAAGCATAGTAAAAAACCACTATTAAAAATTAAACAAATTTTCAGTTTTGTAAATATTTATTATGCATACTCGTAAAATAGTAATTTTATTGACGGAAATAAAAACACAAAACCACACGGCTTTAACTACGACTGAATGTAAACGAATAAATGTAGTTACATTTTCAACTTTGAGTAAGTCAAAGGAAAACCACGTTTTGCGGTACGCTGCTATGATTTTTTTCCACCCTACATAAATTTCAGCTATTTCATACATTTGTAAAGAGAAATAGATATTTTTTTGCAAAAAGTACTGAAGCTAACTGTACCACAAAAGTTTTCATCCCCTTAGAGTTGCAGAAGCACTACAAAGTTGCATGGATCGGTTTGTTTCAAAGTAGAAACCGAGAGAAGTTGAAATGTATGTATATGTATAGGAACGGAAGATATATTCGTTTTCGTATGAAAAGAAAAAATGTTTTACGTGCAGAGGGGAATGATTCGTCTTTTCTGTTTTAAATAAATTATTTGCGATATTATTAATGTTAACTTGATTTATATTTAGTATTAAAATAAAATAACCTTAGTATTAATAACTTGCTAGTTGGGACTGCTGTCCCGTGTCCACTTTGTTAGGCATTAAAAAATTATTATGTACACGTTCTACCCCTATTTTATATTCTTAGGGGTTGATTTAAAAAAATGGTGAAATACCTAATTCATTATTTCAACACGTAAACCCCGATACTAAGTTTCATAGAGCTTGCTACAAAATTAGCGGACTTACATACAAGCTTTTAACCCCTATTTAACCCTCTTAGGGGTTAAATTTCTAAAATTCCTATCGCTTACTTACACCATAAAAGGAACCCCTGTACCAAATTTCAAGGTTCTAAGTAGTTTCGTTTGTGCGTTGATTTATAAATCAGTGAGTCATGTACCTATATTTACTACTATTATAAACATTTGTACAATTTGTAGAATATTAGAGCAGCGATGATGTAACAGTTTTTATTTAAATATCGTACGCTGGATACTATTCAAAAGGAATTATCCGCACAAAAAAAAATATGTTTTTTATATATATTTCACGATTTCCATAAAAATATTTTACTGCATAAAGTAATCACTAGGACGCACGGAGTTGAATCTGTTGGAGTGTAATGAATAGCAACATTGAGTGTAGTTGAACTGCGTCCCGAGTGGTTTACTCTGCGGTACTGCATTCGTGGTCCTTAAATTTCATTAACGTCGTCGTCCTATTTGCATTTCATGCTATTTACGGTAAATGCGGCTTGCTACAAAATAGCGTTTATTTTTCTGAGATATATCTTATGATGAGAAAATATCTTTATGATGTTTGTATTAAGTTTAGGTGGTAACTTCTCGTGTTTTTTTATATCAGACTTGCTGACCTCTTCTGTGTTCCCTCCACCAGTAGCTTTCGTTGCTTTTTTATTCTGGTTTCAAGAATGTTGTAAAGGAAAATATACTTTATAAGGCATTTCAATCAATTCTCAGGTGTGGCACGGCGTTCGTGGTCTATAGTCCAATCCTATTTCCAATTGCTTAGTTATACAGTAACCACTAACCATTAGGTGAGCCGTAATTATACATTTACTTAGTAAAATGGTTTGGCAACCAATGCATAGGTATACTGAGCTGTGTTGCCGTACACAGTTGGACTATTAAGTTGAAATTCTCAGAGGACGATTTAAGCAACACACGTCTATCAGTCCATCATTAAATCTTTGTGACGTTACCTAGCCCGTGGGAGTCTACTGGTCTGTGCCTCCCCTTAAAGTGAAAAGGGTTTAGGCTATAGTACACGGGATTGGTCAAGTGCCAATTGGAACCATTACTGTCCGTTGATATCTATTTTTCTTTGATCAGTTTGAAGTAGCTAACGAGCATGCAGTCCAGCTGATTGCAAGTGACTGGCGTAGCCGTGGTACCTTTCTGGTCAATCTAAACTGGTTCTACCTGGTAAATTTGCTACTATATACCTAAGAACTATAATAACCAATTGATTAGTGAAGTAGAGATCTGCTAGCATTTCCAGTATCGTCACATAAAAATGATGTTATTATAAAGCTTATCCAATTTATAATAAGCAACAAGATACCGAAGCGATGTTAAAACAAATTAGATTACAAAATGTGCTCATTTTGAACAAAGATAGAGCACGAACATTGTATCGGCGAATTTTTTAATTAAATTGTAATGAATGTTCCGGGTCTAGATATTATAAGAAATATTGCTAGAACACCAAGCGAGATTGCAATTTGTTCTTTATGAGAGCATATTCCGGGGTCTTTGTCAGGATTAATAATATCCTAAGCTTCGCGGTTAAGGAATACTGGTGTTTACTTAAGATTTATGTATGTAATGGGTAATTACTGGGAACTACGGGTAACTTTAAAAAAAACTTTAATAAAGGTCTTCTAATAACAATAAAGACATGTTCTATGTTAGTACTGGTTTTAATAATTCATTGTATAACTAAATTACTATAAGATTATTTGATCATATCAAAAATGGCTGCTTCTTTATATGCTTTTGTTTTATTTGTTACAAAAAAGTGTGTGTGTGCAATTTACACACGCCAAAAGTGAAACCTAATAATTTCTAATAAATATATATTATTTTGAGAAAATATAAAAAAAACACTGTTTAATGCATTTTATCCCATTCTCTTGGTGACTTAAATCAATACATTTATTGTGTTTGTTTATAGTGACGTATTTTCATTTCATCGAAGTTCAAATCACGTTTCAAAAGAAGTTTCTCTACAAAGGTGTGTTTCATGAAAATTCACATAGTTTAATAGTTTAACTTAATAAAGGCTTTAAACGATTCCAGGTACCACTATCAATTTTAATACAACTACTCTAAACTCTTTCGAAACTTGGCTATTTCTTTACAAATAGGATCGTCTATCCGCAATACGACAGTACCGCAAATCACCTCGCTATATAATGATAGTTTTAGTATATAGACAGGCCTCGTGACGTCAGCCGCCTGAATCGAGCCTGTTTGTCTTTGACATACGTATTGCTGTTGTATTTGTGCTAGGGAGTTTCAACACATACAAAGTGACCTGGAGCTACAGTACATTTAATCAATTCACACCTATTCAGTTGCACTGCTGGGTCTGTATTGTAGTTTCGAGTAACAAAAGACTTCCAATACGCTACGGTTTGTCGGAACTATGACAACTAGTACTGTAACTATGAGTAGGTTCTTGTATGAGTATTAATATTATATGTGTAACATTGTTCGTCTACTACACATAGCTCTGTTCCCACTCTAGAGGCACTACTGGTAATCTATTTTTGTCTTAAACACAAAGCTAAGCGTTGTTGTGACTTGGTCTGAAGGACTGTGGTAAGGGACATATTTATCCGAAGCGTTCCATCTTATCCCTAATGGGTAGCAACGTATCTGTAGCAACCTCAGGTAAAACTCGTGTCTGTGGTTGTGAAAACAGATGGTTCTACCAGGTGATAGAACCAATGTAGTTCGACCGGGTAAGTACCACCACCACACCTATTTCTTGCGTGAAGCAGTTCTTGCGTTTCGTTGGAAGGGCTGTGGTGGCGGCTCACTTATATATGAGGCGAACATCTCAGTCCTCGGGAGTAACAACGCATCTGTGATCGACTTCAGATAGAACCCCCTGATCTATATGAATTGCTTACAGATGTCCATGGGCGGCAGTAATCACTTGCCATCAGGTGAACTGCTTGCTCGTTTGCTATTTCATCTGATAAAAAAAATAAGTGTAAGCGTTTTTTTAGTTCGTTACAGGGCACATCCAGGGTGTGATTTTCTTTTGTTTCAAACCCCCTTGCGGTGTTACGTGGCTACATGCAAACTGATTGCCAGCTTTTATTTTCCTGTCGTCAAGCGAGATCTCGTAATAAAACATTGACGGTTGTGCCAGGCTGTACACCGCATGAATTCTAAAAATTGGCGAAACGAGAGTCGAACTGACGTGTGGAGTATTCCGTATCGATAAATGTTAAAGTTTTTCAGTACTTGTTAGCTGGCAGCTATAGAAGTCCATACATTGTATATATTTAAAGTGTTTGCTGGTTAAGACTCAGTACGTAAACTAAATTATATTTTTCCAACAATTCCTTCGACCTCCATGATTTATACGTTTATTTTTAATTTATGTTGTAATAGGTCGTAGTACATAAAAAAATATATACTATAAAATTAATGTTTTAGGTTTTTTCAGTAACGGTTAAGAAGATAGAGACAAGTTACAGGCAGTCACGTTTTTACCGTTTGGGTAAAGAACCCTAAAATCGGGTTACTCGGTATCTGTGTAGGTGCTACCTAAACTGAATTTTGTTTACAAACATTTTTGAGTAGTTTGCATTCGCGAGCTATTACGAATTACGAATTCACGAGTATTCAAACGAGTTTCCCTATTCCCGGGACTGTTCAACTTTTTACGCGGATATTTTCGAAACAAAAAGTAGCATTTTTCGCTTTATCTAAAGTATCAATTTATTTTTACATCTGCATATTAACGAGTGGTAAAACCTTTTCTTATAAGGGTCCCGAGGCATCACCGCTTTACTTATTTCTGGATTATAATAACAGTTTAAGGTGCTATCTTTTTACCTGACTGCGTCAGAAGGAGGGTCACGTTTTTCGAGCGTATGTATGTTTGTATGTAGGTCCATTTCTTTGGCACGCGCTACAGCCCAAACGGCTTGACGAATTGTGACGTCTGACATATCATTAGAATCGTCTTAGTTTGCAGACTGACATAAGCTATATCTTAAAAAAAAATGGCGTCTGGAAATAGAGGAAAAAGGGGGTGAGGGACGATTTTTTTACTATTACGACAATACGAGTATCAAATGAAAGCTAGTAAATAGATCCATCTAAAATAAATATGAATTTATCATGATACCTTTACTTGACTATTTTGACAAAAACTCATACATATAAGGTAAATTAAATATGTATCATTATGTGCAAAATTTCGTTTTAAGCAGCCGGATTTTTTGTGTTTATTTTTTTTAAGAGGTTACTAGTTTTAAGGGTGTGGTAATGGAGAAACTTTTACCAGGCATTACATACCAGGCACATTAGGAACATGATACCAGTCACAGGAATAACGTCAGAAGTGGCCCGGCTCTAAGCTTATTGAGAGATTTACGGTAGAAGTTACCAGGTGCCCTGTACCTTTTGCTTTCGTTCCATTAACTTCGTTCCATTAAAAGTTTCCATGATTATCCATAATGAGACGCTACATTCAATTAAACATACATAGTAAAATAAAAAATAAGTGTTTAAAATATATCTATTTCTTTTTTTCAAATCAGTTATGGCTTTACCTGGTCATCCGTTCGGACTACACTGGTAGGACCAGTGTAGTCTTACCAGAGTGGTACCACCGTCACACCTATTTCTAGCATGATGCAACTCTTGCATACGCTGGGTGGCAATTGCCGGCTTTTTTTTGATCATATATGAGTTGCTACTCTTGAGGACTAAGATGTTTGCTTCATATATAACAGAGCCGGCAACCACACCCTTCCACCGAAACGTAAGAACCGCTTCACGCTAGAAATTGGTGTTGCGGTGGTACTTCCCCGTTCGAGCTACATTGATTCTACCACCTGGTTCACTTACATTTGAGGCAACCATTTTAGTAGGAGTGGCAACGCACTTGTGATCGACTTCAGATAGAGAGAGAGAACCCTTATTCTAGGAACTTACATACATATGTCCATGGACGGCAGTAAGTTACCAACAGATGAACTGAACGCTGTTAGCTACTTCAATATGAAAAAGAAATAACAAAAAGTAAATCAGTTGAAATATTACCCATGCATTCACCTTTTCATTACTACAGCACTAAATTATAATGTCAGATTTGAACCTAATACCAACATTAAGCTAAACATACAAATTGGAGCGTGTATGACGCTGAAATCAATAATTCGACGGCCTAAATGGAAACAAACATCGGGGTTGTATTAACCTTTAAATTGAATAACACTGGAATGGGCAAACGTTGTACGTATCACTGGATATTGGTTCAAAACGAGGACGAATCCATTAAGGGAGCTGTTAATTAATTTTGTTCTTTCAATGCCAACGCTTTTGGTATTAATGTAAATCCATTTTGCATATGATCAATACATTTTAATTTGGAGTATGGATATTATTTAGCGTTAAAATTGTTCATATTTTTCTCTCGTGACTTACATCGTCATAGATCGGTTTATATGTAACTATGAGGCAATAATATGCATATGGGTTGTTGGTTAAAGACCTTCGGGAATCACTCGGGATGTTTTCTTCCTCTGTTAAATTTAAAACAAATAACTTATTTATTTCTACTACTAATTTCCTTCAACTACAACAATCTTAAAATAAGAGATGCGTATCAAGTCCTTGAATCTGGAACTCTAAGTACATTTTGATTGTTTACAATCCATCTTATGGCAAGAGGCCACTACCACACATGGATATTATTAATCAATCTTAGATTTTTTTTTATCTGATTGAAGTAGCAAACGGGAGCATGCAGTCCACCTGATGGTAAGTGGTCACTGCCGCCCAAGGTAACCTGTAAGCAACTTCAAATCGAACATAGTTTCTATCTGAAGTCAATCACAGATGCGCTGCTACTCCCGAGGACTATGATGTTCGTCTCATATAAAAGTGTGCCGGCAACCACACCCTTCCATCGAAACGCAAAAAAATGCTTCACGCTAGAAATAGGTGTGG
>DWNE01005269.1:0-14178 GCA_018249875.1 Cecropterus toxeus | reverse complement strand
AATTTTGAATATTAAAATTATATAATAAAATGCAAATTATTTGGTATTTTTTCACATGAAATATTCTAAAACTACGCAATACATTTGTGCAAATGGATTATAAAAACAGCGCTACACTGTTACAATATGGTATTAAAATAGTCGCTATAGGTGAAGATCAAAAGTTTTACCATCCTCAAATGTTCAGTATATTACTTTATCCAAAGTTTATTGCGGAATATTAATTAATAGCAAAAAAAAGTAAAATACTACTTTGTTTATTAATGATATACCTATGATGACTTTAACATTATAAATTATATAAACATTATCACTTATAACTATACTTATTTAATTACAGGCATTATTTGACAATATAATATTATTTGTGTAGATACCTAAAAACATTAAGTAGATAAGGAATATAATTATTTACCTAACAATAAAAATGGTTTGTGACATACATGCCTACATGGTGATTGAATTATACTATACAACAAACTACCAAAATGTATAGTAACCTACCGTATTTTTATGTGTAACACAAATAACATCTATCCGCTAAGTTCTTTATCCTACAAGATCAAAATTATTATTTTGTATGAGTATCAAGATTTGAGTTTTTAATCTATTGTGGTACCTTAAGTCGCTAAGTATCTTTGTACCTAAAATGGTAACCACACTTAAACTAATTATTTATGATTTTCTCATACCTATACAACCCAAAACTAACACAGAGCTCTTAACTGACGTTCCTAGAATGGGGAGCTACTTACCTATCTATCTGAATAAGACTTATAGAGATTAGGTACAAAATAAACATTCAACAATTTAAATTTATATCACAAGTTTAACGGATTATAATATAGTTTTATGTTGGCAATAAAAATGGTAAAGGCCTGTAAGATCGGATATTTAAAAAATATATATTACCATAGAAGCCAAATTGAAACCAAGTTCACCATTGAACTTGGTTTAAATTTGTATTCCTTTTATTCTGTGCATCAACAAATGTAGCATTACTAAATAGTCCAAAAATCAATAAGCTCGTAAATATTATTCTACATCGATCTTTCAATATTTTAAGCCATCAACAACCAACCGATGGACGACCGATTTTAAGTTAGATTCAAATAACCCATCAAATTCTCGTTTTCAAATAAAATTAAAATTTCAGCTAAGCATTTTCCATGTCAAAATGTAATGTTAAATGTATGGTGATAAAGTCTTATTTTTCACGTCGTATTTTTAACAAATACCAGATACAACTTAAAGTTCAGAAACTTAAAAAAAAATTACGTTAATACATTTTGTTTCATATACGAATTATGTCCTAACGTTTTGATTTTTCAAATTCGATAGTCAAAAAATATTTTTTAAGTAGAGCATCCTTCAATCCATACGCGGTACGCTCGCCCGCCACATTCCTGAGCACGTTTAAAGCATGCCCTAAACAGCTGATTTCCCCGATATACTCTCGTCTCCTTTATCGTGCAGTAAAACAGGCAATAAAACAGAGAAAACTATACTTTATGCGCTCCCACTGGAATAGCGCGGACGGCGTGCGTAACCTACATGCGGCCATTTCGAGATTTACGAGCTGGGAATTGTGAGTTGGAAAGGGACGAAAATATAGAACTCTTTGCCGACACCGAACTTGGACGTAGCAGGCCCGTTGATACACAGAGGACAAGGCTGCTATAGTATAAGGTAAAAATGACGAACAAACATCACTTAAAACTGAGGAGAAACCATTCCTCCTTAATACTCCACATAGAGCTGGGATAACTTGTAATTTTAACTTTTTAATACATTTATTAAAGCATAGAGTTTGTTATAAAATAATTAAAACTCAGAAATTAATCTGAAAAACAACAATATACGCGCGCCTTAAGTCGCATACTAGCTCATTTTGTTGCGATTGTGTGTGTAAATTAAACTATCCGCATGGGACCGTTGAGTGTATAGCTTTCCCTTTTGTTTGGCTGAGTTATTGCTATGTTAGAGTGAGAGGTCGTAAATCGCGGCATGCGGCCCGAAGTGACATGTTTATGGGCGGAGATCGCGTGCCGCGTGCACCGCGGAGTGGGAGCACGTCAGTCGTGAGCATGGCGCCGAGGTAGTAAGAACCGATTTGTATGAGGCATACAATTGTTTATGTGCCCTTGGTAAAAAAATCTTAATTAAATCAAAATTATAATATGAAATAAGATTTTTAAGACACTTTATGAATAAAAAAAAATAAAAGTACTGTGAAGAATATAATAAATTATTAAATTAGTATAATTATTGTAATATTTGCTTTAGTATAAAATTAAGATGCCACATTTTTTTCTTTACAGCTATGAATATATGCTATTGGATGGAAAATATACCTTTAAAATATCAAGATATTTTCTGCTCTATGTACCTACCTGATGAAGCGTTAATTTTTTTATACGTTTTTTTTTTAAATATAAGTAGGCACTATGTACTGCATGCAGTAAAACTAATATGCAGATACAAAGAATATTTATTTAGGTATAGAAAATAATTTTTATTTAGGTATAGAGAAGAAAACTAGCAGAAATTAATAATTTCTTAATTAAACAATACCTGAATCGAAAAAATAAATATAAAAAATGATATATCTACGTAATTAATGATCAATGCGTACATGTTATTATATCTGCAGATCAGCTATAATATTCCATAAAGTCATTAACAATAGATATCTTCGACAATGCAAATTAACGAACATCTAATAACAATATCCATACAATCAGATTGAGTTGATTCTACAGGTGGCGAGACTTAACGAGATTCGCCCTTAGCTGTTTCACTACCGACGAATGACGAGCGACGAACATTTTTTACTCAAGAATAGTACATAAATATATTTGTAATATTTCGAGATTTTTTAGTACCTGCCTATATTAAGTTTATGTAAGAGACTAAAACTTATAAATAAAAAAAAAAAACGCTAGTTTTGAAAAAAAAAAACGTATGTGTTGTCTTTGTTTTGTCGTCGTTTTTGTATTTGTCTGTAGGTTACAAGTTATTATTTTTTCACTGATTGCAAATATTGCAACTACCTATGATTATCACAAAATAATATTAGGTAGGTGCAATTATTTCGCCTAAATATATAAGCCCAAAGCAAGCATACCTATGAGGTAAAAATATTCGCCGTACCTCTTAGAAGACTGAAAGGGCTACTAACAAACCAGTTATAATGTTAAATTCAATAAAAAAAAAAAAGAAATTTAAATATAACATACATATAGATGAACTGATTACAAAGATATACGCGCCGACTTTCTTACCGGTTCATCTCAGTTAAGATCGTATAAAAATCCGGTGGTAGTTCAAGAAAAAATATTATAACTGGAGACATCTGTTTTCAAATATCTATTTTTTTCTAAACTTAGCACCCAACTTTTATTTATTACTTGTTAATGTGCACATTATTAAAACTTAGATTTGAATTATGTACACTAATTGCTTGCACTAGCTTGTGCACTGGTTGTAGAGACCTCGCCACATGTGCATAAGCTTCCAAACTTCGACTGTACGAATCAGTACAAACATTGAATTTTACACTGAAAGATCCCTCAGTTCACGGGGAGGAGAAAGGACAGCAAAGATATCCAAAATCTGTTAAAAATATGCAGATATGATTTCAGTTTTTACTGTTATTTTATTGTTCATATATCATACGCGAGGAATTTCTTGTAATAAATCTATCATTTGAACACCCAAAACAGAATTGACTTCTCCTAAACAGGTAAATTTGTTGCGTCTAATTTAGATCGAAAAAGAATAAATCATTAAATTAATCGTTAGTTATACTTATGGATATCAGATACCTAACTTTTTTATCAGATAGAAGTAGTAGATGAGAGCGTAGTCCATCTGATGGTAAGTGGTTACTGCCGCCCATGTACATATGTAAGCAACTTTACATAGAACAGAGATTCTAACTAAAGTCGATTACGGATGTTGTTACTCACGAGGACTGCGAGGACTAAGATGATCGCATTATAGGTATATTGAGCCGGCAACAATACTATTCAAATGAAACGCAAGAACTGCTTCACGCTAGAAATATTTGTGACGGTGGTACCTTCCCGACCGAACCATACCCGTTCTACCTTTAAAGACCTAAGTAGTGATATTTTCATTTCCTCGTATTTAGTTTCCTAGTAAACCGCGTTTAAAGTTGTTTTACTCTCTAGTAACTTGGCTACCGATCAGAATTAAAATTCTATGTATTTATACCCACTTTAAAAATAAATTATAACTAGATAAACATATCATCATGTTAAAGAATAGTAATGAAACTGAAAACTTAAACTGATAATCTATAAGAAATCAATCTTAGAATTTTAAATTTAAGTCTCTTTCTATCAAAAAATATCGTGTACCTGTTATTAGTACCATTGCCTAAAGTGTTTTAACTCTTCGAATTCTGACCTAAATAGAAAAAAAATCTTAAGTCCATTTCGTACAAGTATAGTAGAGCCATCATAAAAAGCAACCGTCTGTAGCGGCAGGTAAAAAAGTAACGACACTCACATAGTTTCCTTTCTCTACGTAGAGCGTCGGTTGTAACGATCTCACTAACTAGATACTGCCTAATGGAATAAAGAAGCAATGATCATTGGGATAGGTCAGGGTAATGGCGAATGACATTTTAGATAAATTTTTTTTGGGCATAAATACTTAAAGATACGATAAAAAGTCGGTATGGCTTCGTTAACTTAAAACAACTGCATATTTTTTAGCTTAGCAGAGTAAATTGATTAAGATGGATTCGATAGTTTAAGCTATTAAAGATTTTTATCACTTAATAAGGCAAGATAAGTAATATAAAAATAATTGGATTTAAATGCAATTACGATATAATTGTGACAAAAAAAATAGTTCGTTAAAATTATTTTGATCAAAAATGTAGAGTTGATAGAGATAAAGATTTTTATTATGTTTATATATAATTTGACTCTACCCTGAACTGTAATTGCTATACATACAAATATTTTACAAAACAATTAAAATAAGTAAGAAAGGATAAAAATAACTAAATATATTTAATAGGCTTATTTTTCATTTTAGGATCAATCTTATAAATTCTGACATATTGGAGATTTCTTTTTATTAAATCGAGTGTGACGTGGGAGATATAGGTACTTATCCGAGGCCTTCCAACTCAGTCCTTAGTCATTTGAATAGATGAAAACAAAACATAAAGTATTTCGTAATATGCCCAAAAACTCTTTAAATTTGGAACTATTTGTCTGATTAAAGATTAATCTCGAATTCCAGTAAAACATCAGCAAAATTATAATCTCATAACGCAAAATGTCAAAGTATATTTATCATATAAAGTACACTCAAACGAACAAAGCTAGAACGCATCGCACAAACAAATCCTTATAAGTAAGAAATATTTGAGCAAGTATTCTTTACTCTCTTTGCTTTTCCTAAATCTGCTCTTAACATATTTACCGTATAATTGAGAGCTTCCTCTTCCGCGCAACTAGATTTACTACAGGTCCGTTCTAGATAAATTTAGAGAAAAGTCGCTAAAGTTATGAACTCTACAATACAAACCATCTTGATAATATGATATAAAATTATTTTCTAACAAAAAAAAGGCTTAAAGATTATTTTACTGATTATTCCTCCTTTTTTCACCTTTTTACAATTTCTATTTTTGCCTTTTAAGCGTTTGGATGGTGTGGTAAAGGAAACACGTGTTTCAATTTATTTAGGGGCAGCAACGTCTCTGTGTGACATAATGTAGAACTTCTTACTTCTATTATAGACCATTTACTTTCGGGTGTTCACTATAATATAACTTTTATTATAAACCTTGACAATTTTTTTTTATTATAAACAACTTAAGAATCTACCAGGTGGTATAATCAATGTAGTTCGACCGGGGAAGTACCACCGCCACACTTATTTCTAGCGTGAAGCAGTTTTGCGTTTCGGTGGAAGGGTGTGGTTGCCGACTCACTTTACATATGAGGCGATCATCTTAATCCTCAGGAGTAGCAGCGCATCTGTAATCGACTTGAGATAGAACCCCTGTTCCATATGAGGTTGCTTACAGGGTTACATGTCTATGGGGGGCAGTAACCACCTTCCACCAGGTAGACTGCATGCTCATTTACTGACTGCATACTTCATTCTTATATAAAAAAGCATCCATGGTGTATTGGTCATTTACTATTCTCGTTGACCCGCGTGGCGCTGCGGTTACCATACCGATCTTCCATGCGGTTCAATCCCTGGCCAGAATGAAATGTGAATGATAAGTTTAGATTTCTGTTCTGGGTCTGGGTGTTTGTGTGTTCGTCATTGTGTGACCATGGCACCCGCCATATAGGAAAAAATCCTACTGTGAGGCTATGAATGTAGAAAGCGTTTTATTATTTGGGTGTTCGGTATAATATAACTTTTATTATAAATGTTAACAATTACGTACACGGTGCTAGAACAAGTATAGTTCGACCAGGGAGATACCACCGTCATTGTTATTTCTACCGTGAAGCAGTTCTTGCGTAGAAGGGGATGAATGCCGGCTCATTTTTACATGAGGCGACCATCTTAGTCAATTCAGATAAAACCTTGTTTTAATATGAAGTTGATTATAGTCCATGGACGGTGATGGCCTATCATTAGGTGAACTGCATATGCCTGTTAGCTCCTTCAATCATCTTTAAAAAAACACACTTTTCAGGTTCCATTCTTTCGTAACAAATCGTAAGTAACATTTGGCTGATTATTTTGCATATGCAACCTCAGAAGTTTCTAGTGCTTACCATAAAACGACACGTGTGTCACAGTTAATATGCAGATTAGTACAAGCGGGGCGTAGTTGAAGCGACCCTGGAAACTAATGCGCGATTCCGTTGCAAGTCACGATGCGCGCGCGCATACGAAGTGGCGATGGAAAGCTGAGGGCGGACCGATTTCATTATATTTGCATCTCGTTCTGGTCAAAGTAAATGGAAATCGTTGGAAATTTTCGAGTATCCTATACTCTTAGTACGAGTTTATACCGTTTTCTTAAAATAATAATTTACGTTTTCGTTTTAAAATACATTGTAAGGTATGACCGAAAAACGTTAACTTTTTTTTCATAATATGGAAAAAAAATCTAATCTGATGTTCATCACAGATGTATCGTTACCCCTGAGGACTAAGCTGGAACGCCTCGGACAAGTACCTATATCTCCCTTACCGCACAGACCAGAATACAGCAATGCATCACAATGCTGTTATAAAACGTAAACAATGAAGACGTCGTAGGAAACGTAATGAACTCGTACTGAGAATTCTGTTCTCGGTAGATATATGTAGGTTTAGATACGTACCTATTAGATAACATTAAGTGTCTTTTGAAGCGAAATAAAAACAGATGAGACGTTCCATTTCATGCCCCTTTCCAATTATTTTCATTATCGAAAGGTACTTGAAGTTATTGGTGATTGCAATACATCGTAAACTACTTTAAGGTCAGCGGCATCGTTTAAAGTTCTACTGTAACGTATCGAATTGAATTTATCGAAATAATTAGACGTCATTTATCGCTTAGTTTTACATTGTCAGGCGAATCGAGAAGAAATCGCAATGAACTCTCTGTCTTTTTTCCAAGAAATGTACGTACTAGCAGGAGGTAACTATTGGTAGATTTGATGCATTTCCCAACCTAACCGAACCCACCTCATATAAAATATTATACAGGTTTATGTTCGTTATAAGTCAAATGGGTCAGAAGGAGGATAATATTTTTTGAGCGTATTTATGTAAGCATGTATTTGGTTTTGACAAGTGGATCAAGCAGGATTTTGCTTTTATTCTTGTTTGTCGATTACAACGGATTTACAGAGATTCATCGGGAAGAATTGAGTACTCAACAGTACCAAATTGTTGTCCTACGACATTGTTGAACCAGATTTTAAAATCAGCAACACTTTCACAAAGAAATAATAATGAAATTAAGTGTAAATTCATTGTGTTTTAATTCATATAATTAATACTAAGATAACTTTAGATACCTTGTTCAAAACATCCATCTGTCCGTGTGTATTATCCATCTGTGGGGCAGAGACGGGTTTGATGATAGACCTATTTTCTATAATACTTATGACGTTATAGTGCAACTACGTCATGCATGCACATTATTGATTTACGTTCGTTTTAAATTGATGCTCACGAGTGCAATATTAATTGAACTTCAAAGATACAGTTCAAAGTAACATGATAAGATTCGTAAACTAATTGAAAGTTATTCAAGTCTCAAGGTGACTCTTGAGGTAGAAATATAGTAATATAGTAATTTATGAAACTTAGCTGGTTTACTGTCTGGGATTTAAAGGGTTATTGTGATGGTGTAAAATTAAATAACTGCCTTGCCTTAAATAACTGCATTGCCTGGATCGGTTATTGTGTAGTTATTTTTTTAAAGATTGAATACGTTTCTAAGTAACTTCATATCAACAAGGGTTCTGTTTGACGTCAATCACAAATGCATTGCCACTTCTGAGAACTGAGATGGTTGCCACCTTCGATCAAATATGTACATATTTGTCGAAGGTTGCCACATACGAAACTCAGCCAGCAATCACACCCTGCCACCGAAACGCAAGAACTCCTTCATGCTAAAAAATAGGTGTGGCGATGTACTCTTTCTATTGCTTAAAATTTGTATAAGTAGTAGTCATCGTTGCTGATGCACCTTTGCAATACAATAGGAGTCGAAGACACACTATTTGTGTGACACATTACTATCCATGAGAACACAGAAGTAAAGACTGGAATGTGAAATAAATAGCAGCTCAAACTCTGTATATACAAACGTGTTAAGTGGTGTCGTCGCCGGCGAATTGCGAGTAACCCAAAGCAGATTGCGATACCACCATTACATTTATAAGCCTTATGATAGCGTTGCAAAATCGTGTTCTACTTTGAAATGCGGTGAAATACACGTATCAGGATGTTTTTCCATCAGAAATCAGCGAGAATCACACGCATAGCTTAAACATGTCAAATCCATTAATAAGCCTGTTTGATTTTGACCACTTAGACAAGTTCAGCATTGGTGGACATGGGATTAACAAGGCCTTTTTTGTATATTATGGAGAAGACTGCTTAATTTTGACTAATTAGACAAGCTCAAAGAACTGCTTGATTTTAACTACTTAGAGAAGCTCAATACCTATTGGTGGAAATGGAATCAACAAACTCATTTTTTTAAATAGAGAATTGTGAGCTAATCACCTATCTACGTCCAGTAGAATATTACTACATACAATACAAATACAATACAAAACATCTTTATTGTACCCCAAACCAAACATAATTAACAAAATATAAAAAAAATATATAATATACGATACAACAGGCGGTCTTGTCACAATATTGCGATCTCTTCCGGTCATAGCAGCTTACCTGATTAGCGTTGAGAGAACCGATCATATTGTTGCGTTGCTTAGTTTTATCTGAGCTTGGCGCAGATGCCTTGTTATGTTGGAATGTCTCGGATGTATCTTTCCTACTTCTTCTTCTTCTTTCCTGTCTTTCGCTTTAAACCAGAAGAAGTTACCATTGCTGTCTTGGACAGAAATAGTTGTAGAATCGTTGTTGCTTCCGGAGTCGACCATGGAAAATTACCACCTTCGTCAGGAGGGCAGCAGCTCTGCTACTTCAAGTACCTATTAAAAGAATATTACAATAATAAATTACACGGACACATTGTAGGTACCTTTAACGTGTCAGACTCCCTATAATAGTGGGTAGTTAAATTTATGCGACTCAGTTCGGGGTTCTTACGCTGAATTACGAAATATCTTTTCTTCCTTCATACAATAGAGCGTACAATGTACATTACGTAGGTACATACGAAAATATAAACTAATCTTTGTCCGCGGTTTTCCCTGCTAATAATACTGCCTTGATACTTAATAGCATCTGACTCACTTCATTTTTGGTTTTATTTCTTCGTTCTCTACCTTGTTCGGTTTTTTTTTGTTTTTACAAAATATTTGAATTATACAATTGGCAATTAAGGGGTGACGTGTATTTCGTTTTATTTTTTTCAGATAGCTACATGAACTCCTTGTGAATAACAAGATTCTACATAGTGAAGATAATAAGCTTTGTATTTTCACTTTTCATGTATTTAATGTAATATTATTAGTATTCATCTGTATTCATATTCATCTGTTAAGGAGTTAAATTTTCACCTAAGTCAACAATAATAATATAAACAAACAGCATCTGAAATACTTTGGAATATCCAAAAACAGAACTTGATTTTAACTGATACGGCACGTGTTTAATTTCAAATACACAGACATGCAGAATGTATTTATTGTATATTTACGTAGAAGACAACGTATCATAAATATTATTAATAACGTAGCTCGCAGCAGTCCTGAAGTTTCATTCGTTCACAAAAGAAAAACTCCGCTCCATGTAACCTATGCATCGCCATCTATCTTTTTCCACAAAAGCCGGACATTATTGTTCGGTCCAAACACTCCTAAATCTTCGGAAAAGTAATATATT
Source organism: Cecropterus toxeus (assembly GCA_018249875.1). Classification (NCBI taxonomy): domain Eukaryota; kingdom Metazoa; phylum Arthropoda; class Insecta; order Lepidoptera; family Hesperiidae; genus Cecropterus; species Cecropterus toxeus. Next base: position 3,639 of record DWNE01005269.1, on the reverse strand, counting down.
TTCGTTTTGCCCAGTGCGGTATACGGTACATAGACCAGTCAGTTCGGTTCGCTACTTTTCTGTATCTACTAATGTTTTATACATCGCCCGTCGCCAGAGCTTCAGTGCACACTCGCACGATTCAGCCAATGGAAAAACGCACAAATTTTTCTTTCCTTAGATCGTATTTTCTAAAACCTATGCAGTTTCGTTTACGACTGTTTCAAGCAAACGTTGCAATTGATGTGAGTAGCGTATGCCTCGCTTTACTGAGATAAGGTTCCATCTAATTTGAATCTGCGATCTGATATCTGTCTTATTACTAACGATACAAAGTTTTCTTTAAAGAGACGCTTTGAATTGTACAAATCTTTATCTTCGTAACGGCGAAGACAATTTGTTTGTGTGCCGTAGACAAACTTGCAAATGTGGATAAATGTGACATTAAGATTGTGTTTCATATAGTTGACATCACTTCATTGTTTTACCATATTATGATGTTGCTTGACGTTTAAAGACATTTGGAGGGTTTGTGTTATAACCGCATAGATTACATAGTAAATATCTCATTTATCTCTCCTAATTTAACAACACGATGTTAAAATAAATATCCAAAACAAAAATCCATACATCGCGATTTATTTAAGTATTTCGCAAAACCAACTTATTTACATACCTGAGATTATGATAGCTCAAAAATTTTGCATACTGATTACATAAAAATTTCCTGCCAGTAACTAGATAAAACATAATATAAAATACCAAAACACCTCGTCCTCTAAAAAGTAGTCCGTTCTCGGTATTACATAATGGACGTGCGTAATTTGAGAATAAGCCCCGTAAAGCAGCGTCAAAATATGTAAAGATTTTTATCTTTTCCGTAAAATGGCTTGGGAAAAAACATAAAGAAGGTGGTGTCACCTGATCCTGACAGGCGAGATTTATCGGGCTCAGTGTGGCCGCGGCCTTAGGTCGAGGAGTTATGATGGTCGGAAATAATTTACCTACATGTGACAAGAATAAAAGTTGGAGGATGGATAATGATCGCGATGACTCAGTGCGGGAGTGCGCTCGGCTCTTCCAGTTTTTCACTTTTGATCCCTGTTCTGATTGGTTTGTTTCTGATTACAGGAAGTGAAGATTGGATTCGCTTTTGTTTTTAAAGGGGGATCTAATTCAACTCGAAAGTAATTAATTATATTAATTATTCGTAAAAAGTAACAAAGCCTTTCCTTAGCTGTTTATAACGATTAAGGGATAAATGCAGGAAATAGGAATCAGTGTTTCCCTGGGATGCCATGCAAGCGTGGTGATTATTATCCTGTTTAGGAAAAACCTATGACCAGAACTCGACTTATAAGGCTTGAAGGAATCCACGTCCAGAAGAATTAAATTAGCAGTTTTCCCCTTTTATATTCAAATTAATTATTCTAACAAAAACATCTATGATTTAAAACATAACATACTAATAGAGTCATTATATTTTCTTGAACTTTACATATTTAATAACTATATAGAATACTTTTAATGAAATAAAAAGATCATTAAGTAAATAATTACCATTTTATTGGCAACCTAATAAAGCAATAAAAATGACAGCCATTACTCTAATCTGCCAATTATAACTAAAAGACATTAATAAGAAAAAAGTATTGGACCTCTAAACGTACCCCTAAATACCCTACCAATTCAAAACGGAGACCGTCTCAAAGACGGAACTTGGTGCGATTAAAATAAGCCTTTATGTGAAAGGTAATACGGGCCGAAATGGTAAGATACCTTGATGGGGGTTATGACATTGTGATCGGTGGTGGGGGAAGCTCAAGTAAAGTGGAAGAAGTCCCTGAGAAAATTGGCACAAGTGGTTTTAGCTGCGACGGGAAGGCGCGGCGCGGTTGTGTGCGGGCGGCGGACCAAAGAATAGATTTATCGTAGAACCTACACATTGTACCTAACTTGTTTGCGTCTCAGTGAGGCAATATGTATTTACCATAAGTGGAAAATTAATAATCGATTGTGTTACCTGGGTGCCATTAAAGTTATAATAAATTATATAGGGCCAAAGTAATTCTCGAATGGAGGCCACGCCTGGGCAAAACGAGTAAAGGCCGCCCTTCTACCAGGTGGACTGATGGCTTGAAGAATATGGCAGGCTACCGCAGATTAGGGGAGGCCTATATCTAGCAGGATAACGTCATTGTTAATAAACTTTAAATTACAATACTCGCTTAGCTTTCAGAAACTAGTCAAAGTGGCAGCATTTGGATACATGTCGTTGTATTTGCAGAATAGGAGAGTTTTAGGCCATATATATATTTTTTTAACTTTTAGGTGTGTAGGTTTATCACGATGATTTCCTTCAGTGTAAAACAGTAGGTAACAATTAATTTGTAATACTCATTTTTTATTTTATTTCAGTGGTGCGTGCCTGGAATACGAACCTCGGACCCTTGATTAAGTGGCCGAGTTTATCTGGAACTGCTCGTCCTCATCATCCTTTGTTTATATTAAATATCTATCTATCAGTTGGATATGGGGAACTGTCTGGTTTCACAAGTTATTTGACTGAGCGAGCATTATTTACTAAGGCCTTATATACAATGTAAACATTTTTTTATAACAACCATTAAATTATTATTGTTGCTATTAGGTATAGTTTAGTGCTTAGATTATAAAAATATTAAATGAAGGTAGTTCGTAATAAATAAAAAACGCTCTAACGTAGGTGAAAAAAAAAATCGCTAAGCTGTAAGCATAACCTAACAACATGCCTATCTGCGTTAAGTAACTCTGTGGCCCTTTGGTAGGGGTGGCCGTCGAATGTTCGCCCAGAGATAGGACTCGCGACAAGATGTATTGCTGCTTACGAAAAATTTTCAACAGTCTCCTCTATCGGATTGGCCCGAACGGAAAATAAGAGGGGACACCGACAAATAAATGAGCACTGTAAATATCCCTATGACAATAATACAGGTCAGCAATAGATTTCTTTCAGGAGATAGTAACGCCATTATTAATGTACGAACAACAAGAAAAGGGTCCGATTGATGACAAAGTTCGGATAAAGAGAGTAATCGGTCAGTAAATTCTGACGAATACACGCTTAGATGAATTGCTAGATATTGATTGACGGAAACATCGCGATCATAATTCACGTCGGGGTCCGTCAACAAAATATTATTAAAAGTATTGAAATATATCATTATTATTTCGGGGTTTCATATCATCGCAATGAATCAAGTAGGTTAGCCATATATCATTAAACAAATGGGTTATTGATTTATTCTTACAATTATTAGATAATTAACTAGGTAACTAATTTTCATTTTCATATGAACATATGAGACAGAATAATTGAGGTACACTACTTTTCAACATAATGTAATTAAAAAAATCTAAATTATTATGTACCGTATAAACAACTCCATATATATATCTCGCAAAGAGTAACATATTGTTTATGCCTACTAAGAGCGTAAATAACTCGAATTTGAGCACTACATCCAAATAGTATTCATATAAACTTGGTAGATAACTTTACAAATACGATCAATTTCAACAAGAATATCACACAAGAATTAACTTTCTCGTCAACCCATTATTGTCCCACTGCTGGGCACGGGTCTTCTCTCAGAGTGAGAGAGTTTTAGGCCATAGTCC